>CM035428.1:102129160-102366660 GCA_020310875.1 Ceratopteris richardii | reverse complement strand
ATCATGTGGTGATTGAGGCACTTATAAAACATTCTCCTTCAAGCAAAGCCTTTGGGAGCTCCCAAGAATAGATATGAAGAGCTTGCCTTTAAGTCCTACTAACTATTAGCACTACAAGAGGACAGATTGCTGGTATATCCCTCATTTTAGCAGCATGGCTTCAGCATGGACAAACTGCCCCCATTTCAGTACTCTCTAGAGGTTCCCTCTCTTACTCAACCATAGACCGAGATAACTAGACTCGTCTATGATTCCATCAGGACTTGACTCAGTTGGATACTATGAGGACCTGGATAGAGCCTACTCAAGACTTGGGTATGAATATGGTCTTCTGCAGAGAACATCTTCTCCAGCTCACAGCGGATAGTTTTGTGGCCAAACCAAGATATATGGATACCCATTTATCATATAGGATACAACGCGTTTTTGGTCAGATATGTACATCTTCCAGCCTGGTAGATACAATGAAATTCCAGCAAAAGATGGGATATGCCACGTATGCCATAAAGAGCCAGTATACTATGAGATGCAAGACTCCTTCCACTCCCCAGCATACTGTGAGATACAAGACTCCTTCCATTGCCTATTGACGGAGGGGTTTGATAGAGGGATATCGAGACCAGAGATGAAGACTTAATAGAAGATACTGATTATTTCCATCCATACTAGAGGCATTCTGATGAACAGCGCAATAGATATAGGGAGATCCAGACGTCCACACCTATCAGGGAGAGTGTCCCAGCATTGACACCGATACAGAGGAGGACTTGAACTATCTTGACATGCCAGGCATTACTCTTTGCAATGACCGTCACCATGGAGGATATTGAGGAGATTCGACACCAACTGATGCTCGATCACCGAGATAAAGGACTATACCTCATGAGATTGTGTTATTCATTGTATTTCCCGCCATCAGCCTCTTCTCAAGATCTTGTATCTTTGTATCGACTAGAGATTCTCTAGTCCGCTCACGCCTCTACTGCATACGCAATACTCTACTTAGTACACAGACTTCGTAGTTTCTCTTTTCCAGTATTTCTAGCTCAAATATTGTATCAGATTCACCACTTTGTATCTTTTTGGTCTCATAGGTCATTTTCGCCTTTAGTGCTCTCTCTCTCTCTCTCTCTCTCTCTCTCTCTCTCTCTCTCTCTCTCTCTCTCTCTCTCTCTCTCTCTCTCTCTCTCTCTCTCTCTCTCTCTCTCTCTCTCTCTCTCTCAGAGATGCTTAGAACAGAAGAAACTACCTTTTGCTTCGATTACAAGAAGAATACCACCATCGACAGTTTTACGTTGGCCATGTTCAGGAGTACGTTGTATGTTAACAGAATTATCGTGGTATGCAGATGAAGCTTCCTCCATGGAGCTCAATCACTTGATAAATCCAGAAAATCAGATAAGTATCAAGTTCCACAGTTCATCTGTTATTAACAGGAGAAGGTGGATCAGAGACGGATCTCTTGTTCTTCCACCACCGACGGTGAACATAACAGAATGATGAATGATATCTATAACTAAACGGATATTGCAGTTGTTACAAACCTGATAGAACGAAATACCATAAACGATGAACTGGAGGATGAAACTCTAAATGAATCCAAAAGATTCAGAATTTTGGGTTCAGCAATCTATGGCCTGTGAGCTGGGTATCGAAAAAGATTTTCAAAGTGGTACACGGTTCACTATGGACCGAGCATAAAAATAGCCCTGGAGGCTGGAACGAGAATGGTCTGTTGAGAGAGACGGTAGATAGCGCGCCGGTGAACTGTATCATACTGTATACACCAAAGTCAGAGATCGCGACAGCAGTGCGAAAGTCCACTCTAACCCAATTGGATAACTCTATTGTAAGAGCAGAACACGTCACAGAAAACATCTCCACCACCTGCGCAAATTCCGACTACATTTTTTTATGTATGATCATCCCCGTTCATCTATAGATGCTTGCTTCTGTTTTTCGAGAACGAAAGAAACCGTATTTTTTAAAAAGGAGTTAGTTACAATTCTCTCAACAAGGGAGAGAAATCGAATTCGATACGTCCTTACATCATAATCAACATTATATATAGACATTGGTTTGTACATTATATATAGACAAAAGAAATAAGCTTCATTCGTCCTTTTGCAATATACAAGGATTCCTAGGCATAGATATGATTCTCTTCCTTAAGAAAATAAACATTGATTCTCATCCAACAATGCCAAAGATATTTTGACCTTAGCAAATTACATAAGAGTAAGCCCAAATGGATATCTTCATCGAACAAGTTTTCCTTGTAGTCGAAACCATAAGGTGACTAAAAAGCATTTTGATGTAAAAACTTTAAGAGAGATTGAGTATGATGAACTCTTAGAAAAAGATGTGAAGAATCTTCCTATAATCCACATTGTTACACCTTTCATCTTCTATGTGGCCATTCCTAGCTCTAATCGTTGTTCAGAGTCATTCTGAATGACTAATCGCTATAATACACAATGCTTTATAGAGATCAGATAATTTCATGTAGCTTTGAATTCGTAGATCCCCTCTTTAGCATTCCATTAGAGACCCCATCTACTATTGAGTTTCTATAATAGTTCCCTCTTAAAAGGTTAAGTTATTTTGCACCTTCCGTAAATGAACCTTGCAATGTTTACAAAATGAACCTTTTCCCTATTGTCGAACAAGTTGATCCTACCATGTAGATATTGAAATCTTATCTTGACACAGGTCTATACAACATGAACCTACATAGTTATAATCATAGTGAATATAATAGCATAACCATAACTTGCATGAACTACGATAGCATCTCAATTCATGTAAAAGAAACTAGCATGTACTACCTCTGCCTTCCTCATATACGCTATTAGTGCACTATTAGTGTATGTATGTATGTATGCATGCATGTATGTATGTATATATCTATGTGTGCATGTATGTAACGCATATATGTATAGATGCATAATTACATACTTACATGTATGTATGTATTTATATATGTATGCAAAGTAAATATGTATATATATATGTATGTATGTATGTATGTATGTATGTATGTATGTATGTATGTATGTATGTATGTACATATGTATGTACATATGTAATTTAGATATGTATATAGGTATGTATGTATGTATGCAAAGTAGGTATGTATGTATGTATGTATGTATGTATGTATGTATGTATGTATGTATGTATGTATGTGTGTGTGCATATGTATGTATGTATGTATGTATGTATGTATGTATGTATGTATGTATGTATGTATGTATGTATGTATGTATGTATGTATGTATGTATGTATGTATGTATATATGTATGTGTGTGTGTGTGTATATGTGAGTATGTATGTATGTATGTATGTATGTATGTATGTATGTATGTATGTATGTATGTATGTATGTATGTATGTATGTATGTATGTGTGTGTGTGTGTATGTATGGATGGGTGGATGCAGGATGGATGGATGTGTGTATGCCAAACAACCAAAGACACATAGATGAGCAACAAATGGCTTGCGAACATGCCAACACTCATATGGAGTGATCGATTGCGGTGCTTTGATGGGACAAATGTTAAGTACATATGCACACATAACAACCTCAAGCTAGAAGCTATGTGGTAAAGCCTAACTTTTGACCATACACCTCGCCATCTCCATGAGAGACCTATTCTTTCTTACAGTAACATCATTTTTCAAAGGTGTATACGACACTATACATTGATGTTTTATCCCACGTTCAACCAGAAATGCATTAAAATCAGAAGACATGTATTCCTCCCCTTGATCAGATTGGAGGGTGCCCATTTTACATGTTGACAGATTTTCAACAATAACCAAAAACTATAAACACTTTGGACTTTGATTTTGATGGACATACCCATGCATGCATGGAGAAATCATCAATAAAGGTCATGATGTAAAGTTAGTTCCCGATAGAAGGTGTTTGCATAGGACCACAAACATCACTACGAACAAGCTATAATTTCTGAGTAGCTCAAAATGAACCATCTGAACACTATATTTTGCCCAAAATACAACCTTGATCACTAACATGTTTGCAAGGTGGCTCAAGCTTGGGCGGAGATGACACCAGTTCAAATTTCTGGAGGTGTAGCAAACTAGCAAAATTCAAATGAACAAAGCATGCATACCAAAACTTTGCATCCAAGATAGTCTGAGAAACTTGAGTTGCACATGTTGAATCATTGACATATTTTGCATAGTCTATGAGCTTATATAGCCCACAACATAAAATTTCATAAGCAATAAAAACATCACCATTTGATAGATCATGAAATGTACATCTGTCATTAACATAAAATGTCATAAGCAATAAAAACATCACCATTTGATAGATCATGAAATGTACATCTATCATTAACAAAATTATCAACCAAGCTAATCTTGGCTAATGTTGAAACTGATAATAGATTTTTCTTGATCCCTGACATAAACGAAGCACCTGAAAATGTGAAAGAACTACCATCAGCAATAGTCAAAATGATCTTACCAACTCCCATTACAGGATACGAGGAGTTGTTAGCACATGTGATAGTATTTCTTGTTGGGGCGGGCTCAAGTGAATTGAGGAAACTTCATTGTGAGGTAATATGTTTGGTTGCCCCATTATCAAACTACCAAACATTTGAGTTTACTACATACATACAATGCTCATGAGAAGATGGGTCATAGCTGGAAATAGTAGTCAATGCCCATTCTTCATTGTGCACAAGATTAGCAAACTCTGTTTTTGGTGTAGAGGCCTCTGCAACAACCACTCTAGCCTCTTTCTTCTTTGCCTCTTTTGTATCCAGTTTGGGACGAATCTTTATGACATGATCATTTTCTTTACAATATTCACAAAATTGTTTGTGCTTTTCTGTTTTCATATGTGCTTTGTCTTCCTCTTCAATTGTGCAGCATTAACTGGTTTCTGCTTACTAATAGATGAGCTCCATTTACCTTTGTCCTTCTCACTAGCTAATAAAGTTTGATCTGCAACACACATTATAGACCTATTCTACTTGGATTGACCTTCCTGCAGTAAAACAAAGATTAACTCCTCAAATGTTAAGGCATTTGGATTTCCTTTCATCGTCAATCAAAGAGTAGAAGCAAAAGTCTGATATGAATCTCAAAGACCATTAAGAACAGTCTACACAAGTGAACTATCTAGCAAGACTTCATCAGTAGAAATCAACTTCTGCTTCAAATCTTTGATCTTTGTCAATAAAACATCCATAGAGTCTCCTTCATTCATATGCTCACTTTCTAATTGTTTCCAGAGGTAAGCAACACAAGCCTCATTTCTTGGTTCGTATAAAGTGGTTTGTGTATCCCAAGCATCCTTTGTTGTCTTCTACGAGGAAATGCGAGGTATAATGGCATGTTTAATAGAATAAGTTATCAATGTGTATGCCTGAGCATCTCTACCATCCCATCAAAGTTTCTATGCAGTAGGTGCAGCAGCAACTGCAACACAAACAGGAATCTGAAGATCATCATCTTCAATGCCAACTACATCACCTTCAATGACTGTATTTGTAGGTGTAGTATGGCATTTTTCAATATACTACACAATATTCCATAGCCTTTTTGCTACCAATACATGAGACATCACATATGCCCATAACGAGTAATTCGTACCATCCAAATTGTCCTCACACAAGCAACATATGGAATACATCATTGCTTTTTGCCATGGCCATTGTCTAAATGATGTGATGCAAAAAAATGATTGTATTTCAAAAAGTTGAACAAAACTACCCTATCAAGCTTTGCAAAACATGTGGCAGACTTTGATATACATTTTGCACAAAAGGATGAAATTGTCTACATAAGTACTACGATTGTGCGTTCGAAGGCTAAAATGAGCTCAGATCGAAATTTCGATGCCACGAAGCGAAGCGGTTTTGAAGTCCTAATATCTTGAGTATGCTCACCAACTTTTGTGAGTTTCTAAGATTGTGTGCATGTATGTAACACATATATGTATAGATGCATAATTACATACTTACATGTATGTATGTATGTATGTATATATGTATGCAAAGTAGATATGTATATATGTATGTATGTATGTACATATGTAATTTAGATCTGTATATAAGTATGTATTTATGTATGCAAAGTAGGTATGTATGTATGTATGTATGTATGTATGTATGTATGTATGTATGCATGTATGTATGTATGTATGTATGTATGTGTGTGTGTGTGCATATGTATGTGAGTACGTATGTATTTATGTATGTGTATGTGCGTATGTATGTGAGTATGTATGTATGTATGTATGTATGTATGTATGTATGTATGTATGTATGTACATACATACATATGTATGTATGTATGTATGTACGTACATACGTACGTACGTACGTACGTATGTATGTATGTATGTATGTATGTATGTATGTATGTATGTATGTATGTATGTATGTATGTGTGTGTATGTATGTATGTATGTATGTATGTATGTATGTATTTATGTATGTATGTGTGTGTGTATGTATGTATGTATGTATGTATGTATGTATGTATGTATGTATGTATGTATGTATGTATGTATGTATGTGTGTATGTATGTATGTATATATGTATGTATGTATGTATGTATGTATGTATGTATGTATGTATGTATGTATGTATGTATGTATGGATGCAGGATGGATGGATGTGTGTATGCCAGACAACCAAAGACACATAGATGAGCAACAGATGGCTTGCGACCATGCCAACACTCATATGGAGTGATCGATTGCGGTGCTTTGGTGGGACAACATGTTTAGTACATATGTTGCACACATAACAACCTCAAGCTAGAAGCTATGTGGTAAAGCCTCACTTTTGGCCATACACCTCGCCATCTCCATGAGAGACCTGTTCTTTCTTATAGTAACACCATTTTTCTAAGGTGTATACGACACTATACATTGATGTTTTATCCCACATTCAACCAGAAATGCATTAAAATCAGAAGACATGTATTCCTCCCCTTGATTAGATTGGAAGGTGCCCATTTTACATGTTGGAAGACTTTCAACTATAACCAAAAACTATTTGAAGCACATAAATACTCTGGACTTTTATTTTGATGGATATACCCAGGCATGCCTGGAGAAATCATCAATAAAGGTCATGATGTAAAGTTAGTTCCCGATAGAAGGTGTTTGCATAGGACCACAAACATCACTGTGAACAAGCTATAGTTTCTAAGTAGCTCGAATTGAACCATATTTTGGGAAGGATGAACAATGTATTTTGCCCAAAATAAAACCTTCACAAACATGTTTGCAAGGTGGCTCAAGCTTGGGTGGAGAGGATACAATTTCAAATTTCTAGAGGTGTAGCAAATTAGCAAAATTCAAATGACCAAAGCGTGCATACCAAAGCTTTGCATCTAAGATAGCCTGAGAAACTTGAGCTGCACATGTTGAATCATTGACATATTTTGCATAGTCTATGAGCTTATATAGCCCACAACATGAAATGTCATAAGCAATAAAAACATCACCATTTGATAGATCATGAAATGTACATGTGTCATTAACATAAAATGTCATAAGCAATAAAAACATCACCATTTGATAGATCATGAAATGTACATCTCCCATTAACAAAATTGTCAACCAAGCTAATCGTGGCTAATGTTGAAACTGGTAATAGATTTTTCTTGATCCCCGACATAAACAAAGCAACTGATAATGTGAAAGAACTACCATCATCAATAGTCAAAATGATCTTACCAAGTCCCATTATAGGATACAACGAGTTGTTAGCACATGTGATAGTATTCATTGTTGGGGCGGGCTCAAGTGAATTGAAGAAACTTCACTATGAGGTAATATGTTTTGTTGCCCCATTATCAAAGTACCAAACATATAAGTTTACTACATACATACAATGCTCATGAGAAGATGGGTCATAGCTGCAAATAGTAGTAAATGCTTATTTTTCATTCTGCACAAGATTAGCAAATTCTGTTTTTGGTGTAGAGGCCTCTACAACAAGCATTCCAGACTCTTTCTTCTTTGCCACTTTTGTATCCAGTTTTGGGCAAATCTTTATGACATGATCATTTACTTTACAATATTCACAAAATTGTTTGTGCTTTTCTTTTTTCTTGTGTGCTTTGTCTTCCTCTTCAATTGTGCAGCATTAACTGGTTTCTGCTTACTAGTAGATGAGCTCCATCTATCTTTGTCCTTCTCACTAGCTAATAAAGCTTGATCTACAACACAAATAATAGACCTATTCTACTTGGATTGACCTTCCTGCAGTAAAAAAAATAAGGTATTTGGATTTCCTTTCATCATCAATCAAAGAGTAGAAGCAAAACTCTCATATGAATCTGAAAGACCATTTAGAACAGTCCACACAAGTGAACTATCTAGCAAGAGTTCATCAGTAGAAATCAATTTCTCCTTCAGATCTTTGATCTTTGTCAATAAAACATCCATAGAGTCTCCTTCATTCATATGCTCACTCTCCAATTGTTTCCAAAGGTAAGCAACACAAGCCTCATTTCTTGGTTAGTATAGAGTGGTAAGTGTATCCCAAGCATCCTTTGTTGTCTTGTACGAGTGAATGTGAGGTATGATGGCATGTTTATAAAAATAATTTATCAATGCATATGCCTAAGCATCTCTACCATCCCATCAAAGTTTCTATGCAGTAGGTGCAGTAGGAATTGCAACACAAATAGGAATCTGAAGATCATCATCTTTAACACCATCTACATTACCTTAAATAATTGTATTTGTAGGTGTAGTAGGGCATTTTTCAATACGCTACACAATATTCCATAGCCTTTTTGCTACCAATACATGACACATCACATATGCCCATAATGAGTAATTCGTACCATCCAAATTGTCCTCAACGATGAACATATGGAATACATCATTGCTTTTAGCCATGACCATTGTCTAAATGTTGTGATGCAAAAAAATGATTGTATCTCAAAAAGTTGAACAAAACTACCCTATCAAGCTTTGCAAAACATGTGGCAGACTTTGAAGTGCTTGTTTTGGCAAACATAAACTTGTATATACATTTTGCACAAAAGGATGAAATTGCCTACATAAGTACTACAATTGTGCATTCGGAGGCTAAAACGAGCTCATATCAAAATTTTAATGCCACGGAGTGAAGCGGTTTTGAAGCCCTAATCATCCTGAGTATGCTCACCAATTTTTGTGTGACTCTGAGATTGTGATCGGGGGGTGTTGATGATGCCCTAGATGAGGCGGTGACATGATCTAATACCAATTGTTGGAGTTTGAGGTATGTGGAAGCACACAAATATCACAAGGAAGAAGAAGAAGAAGAAGCTTGGAGCACAACACATATTTATGAATGAATCACCAAGTGAATGTACAAAGTTTAGTGACCCATTTGTGTGTGAACACACTAGGGCCACTAGGGCACTTTTTTTCCTCTTTAGGAGGTTTCTTTCCCCCGGCTTGTATATACACCTATTGCCCTAACAAGCTACTTATCTTTGTACATTCTAGTGGTAATACATTCAGTATTGTATGTTGTGCTCCAAGCTTCTTCTTCTTCCTTGTGTTGTTTGCGTGCTTCGGCAGACGTCTAACTCCAACAATTGGTATCAGAGTAGGTCACTGTCTGATCTAGGGTGTCATTGACACCTCTCCAGTTGCAGTCTCAGAATCACACGAATTTTGGTGAGCATCTCAAGATGTTTTTGAGATCAAAACAGCTTCGCTATGTGCTGCCAAATCCACGATCTGAGCTCGTTTCAGCCTCCAAATGCACTGTTGCAGCACTTGTGTAGGCTATTTTGTCTTTTTGTGCCAAAGGTATATACCAGTTTCAGTTCGCCAATATAAGAGTCTCGAAGTTTGCTAGAGGTTTAGCAGAATTTGTATGGGAACTTCTATTCAACTTTTTGAGATACAATAAATTTTTTGCATCAAGGTATTTTAGTCACTAGCCATGGCTGAAAGCAGTGATGTATTCCATATGTTGGCTATTGAGGATAAGTTGGATGGTACCAACTACCCATTATGGGCTTATATGATGCGACATATATTGGTTGCAAAAGGACTGTGGAACATTGCGCAAGGTGTTGAAAAATGTCCTATCACACCTGCAACTGTTACAATTGCAGGTACTTAAGCTGATGCAGAAGGTATCGAAGATGGTGATATTCTACAAATTCTTGTTCATGCTATGGTTTCTGCTGCAACTACTGTAGAGCAAATTTGTTGGGATGGCAGAGATGCCCAGGCACATGCATTGATAGCTTTGTCTGTCAAACGTGCCATTATTCCTCACATTCGCTCTTGCAGAACAGCTAAGGATGCTTGGGAGACACTTACCACATTGTAGCAAGCTAGGAATGAGGCTCGTGTTGCTTACCTCCGAAAACAGTCGAGCACATGAATGACGGTGATTCTATGGACAATTTTCTAACAAAGATCAAAGACTTGAAGGAATAATTGATTTCTACTAATGAGATTATACTAGATAGCTCACTTGTGCAGACCGTTCTAAATGGTCTTCCTGATCCATATTAGAGTTTTGCTTCTACTCTTCGTTTGATAAGGCAATCCAAATGCCTTGTCGTTTGAGGAGTTAGTCTCTGTTCTATTGTAGGAATATTAGTGCAGGTAAAACAAGTCCATTATGCGTGTTGCAGATCAAGCTTTCCTAGCTAGTTAGAAGGGCAAAGGAAAATAGAGCTCTTCAATTAGTAAGCAGAAATCTGCTAATTCTGCACAATTGAAGAGGGAAGACAAAGATGAAAAGAAATAAAAAAAGCAGAAATTGTTTTGCAAGTACTGTAAAGGAAATGATCATATCATAAAGAATTGTCCAAAACTGGTTGCTAAAGAGGCAAAGAAGAAAGAGGCTGGAATGGTTGTTGCAGAGGCCTCTACACCTAAAACAAAGTCTGCTAATCCTGTACACGAAGAAGAATGGGCGTTTACTACTGTTTGCAGTTTTGACCCATCTTCTCATGAGCAGTGCATGTCCGCAGTAGACTCAAATAGTTGGTACTTTGATAGTGGGGTGACCAAACATATCACCTCGCAGTGCAGTTTCTTCACTTCACTCGAGCTTGCCCCTACAATGAATACTGTCACATGTGCCAAAAACTCCTCTTATCCTATCATGGGAGTCGGTAAGATCATTTTGACTACTGCTGATGGTAGTTCTTTCACTTTGTCGGATGCTTTATTTGTGCCAGGGATCAAGAAGGATCTGTTATTAGTTTCAGCTTTAGCCAAGATTGGCTTGGTTGTGAAATCTGTTGATGACACGTTTATAGTTCATGATCTGTCACATGGCAACGTGATTATTGCTTCTGGCATTTTACTCGTGGGTTGTATAAGCTCATAGACTATAAAAGATATGTGAATGATTCAGCATGTGCACTATACGATTCTCAGGTATGTCAAATGCAAAGCTTTGGCATGCACGCTTTGGTCATCTGAATTTTGCTAGTTTGCGACGCTCACTGAAATCTGAAATGGTGTCCTCCTTGCCCAAACTTGAGGCACCCCGTAAACATGTATGTGAAGGCTATATTTTGGCCAAAATGCAGCGTTCCTCATTTCCAAAAGATGGTTTAGCCTGGGCTACTTAGAAATTGAAGCTTGCTCATAGTGATGTCTGTGGTCCTGTGCAAACACCCGCTTTTGGAAATTATCTTTACTTCATGACTTTCATTGATGATTATTCTAGGCATGCATGGGTATATCCATTGAAAGCAAAGTCTGAAGTATTCATGTGCTTCAAACAGTTTTTGGTTTGGGCAGAAAATCTATCAACATGTAAAATGGGCACCCTCCATTCTGATCGAGGGGGGTAATATATGTCTTCTAATCTTAATGCATTTCTGGCTGAACGTGGGATAAAACACCAGTGTATAGTGCCATGTACACCTCAATAGAATGGAGTTGCTAAACGGAAGAACAGGTCACTCATGGAGATGGTGAGGTGTATGGTCAATAGTCATGCTTTACCACATAGTTTTTGGCTTGAGGCTGTAATGTGTGCAGCATATGTACTTAATAGGTGTCCCACTAAAGTGCTACAATCTATCACTCCATATCAGGCTTGGCATGATCGCAAGCCATCTATTGCTCATCTACGTGTTTTTGCTTGTTTGGCATATACATTAGTGCCTGAACAACATTCCAGAAAATTGGATGATAAAGTAGTAAAATGTATTTTTATTGGATACAGTTTTGAAAGTAAAGGCTATCGTCTGTATCATCCATAGAATAAACACATTTTGGTTAGCCGTGATGTTGTTTTTGTCAAAGATGCTATTCAGCCATTGCTTTCATGTACTAAGGAGATATCTATTAGCTCCAAATTCATGTATGATACTTTGCTGCCTCTTTTTACACGTGGATAGTCTAGTGCTGGTCCTAATGGGGCAACCTCTCAGCCTTTGCAAGTTTCATATGATGATGCAGATCATTCCATTTCTGATGCAGATTTACATGATGCACTTGTTGATGAGAGAGTTGATATTGAGCAGGCAAAAACTATGCCAAAATGGCTGGTGTAGACTTTGCATGACAACAAATTAGATGCACCTCTATCATATCGTACTCATTCAGGCTCTCATAGTGCCTCTTTTGCATCAGATTGCTATGTTATGGCTGCATCTAGTCTCTGTGATGAGAATGAGCCTATTTCATTTGATGAAGCACAAAATTCAAAAAATTGGATGGCTGCCATGCAATCTGAATATGATGCTATAATGAAGAATGGTGCATGGTCTTTACGCGACCTGCCTCCTGGCAAGAAGGCCATTGGCACTAAGTGGGTATACAAGCTGAAGCGTAAGACTCATGGAATAGTTGACAAGTATAAGGCTAGGCTTGTTGCAAAGGGTTATGCGCAAGAAAGAGGCATTGATTTTGATGAGAAATTTGCACCTACATGTTGTGACTACTGTTCAGAGCATCTGTGCACTTGCAGCTCATCATGGTTGGAATGTACATCACTTAGATATTAAAACAACATTTCTAAATGGTGACTTGCATGAAGAAGTGTATGTTTTTCAGCCCTATGACCGCATCACTCCCAGGGGGGCTTTGTTGATATATTTAGGCAGTGATGTGTATGAACACACTAGGACCATCGGGGCACTTTTTTCCTCCTTAGGAGGTTTTTATTCCCCGGCTTGTATATACGCCTATTGCCCTAATAGGCTACTTATCTTTGTACATTATAGTGGTAATACATTCTGTATTGTGTGTTGTGCTCCAAGCTTCTTCTTCTTCCTTGTGCTATTCGCGTGCTTGTGCAGACGTCTAACTCCAACACCATTAGGGTTATAGGTATATATACAAGCCAAGGGGAAAAAACCTCCTTGTTGACACTCAAGGTCAAGCACAAAGCATGGGAGCGCATTAAAGAAGTGGACACACAAGAAGAGACAGAGCATGTAGGGAGCTCCAAGAAGTATATGCCAAATTTTCAGAAGAAATCCCTATAAAAATAGTGATTTTCATCACTAAAAACCATTGTAAATATCATTTCAATTTGTAACTCCATTTTGTTCAAGTCTAGGAGTTCTCAAGCTTGAGGAGTATTAGAAGTATCACCCTACCAATTTTCATAATTCTTAGACTCCGTTTGAGCCCTCAAATAAGCCTTGGAACCTAATTTTTAACTAGGCCGGACACTAGGTTTGGATAGGGCCAAAACTACTCAAAAAACTATAAAAAGAGCTAGAGAGCTCATTTTTGAGGTGAGATTGTTAGAGATTTGAGCTTTTGTAAGAGAATTCTTTTGTAATCAAAGACCTTCCATTGTTCCACTCTTTGCTCTTACCTTGTGTGCGTGGGTGTGTATGTGTGTGCATGCTTGTGGGCTTCTCACTCACACACTTGTGCCTTCACTTGCTCATGGTCTTCATACTAGTCCTCATGTCTTTTCGGATTGACATTTATGAGGTGGATCTCCTCACGTTTGTACTTACCATTGTGCTAGAGTGACACTAAATTTGGCACCGTTGCTGGGGAGAGAGCTTTGAGGACAAGCGTGTGATGGTAAGATGTAGACTAGCAAGGTTAGAAGGTAAAAAATAGTCATTTTCTGTTTACTTTCTGAGTTTTTCCCCACCTTCAGCACCATCATCATCTCCATCTCCTCCCACCTTCATTTTTTACTGTTCATTCATCCTTTCCATCTTGTTTTTCATTCGGAGCTACGAGAAAGGGGTGTACAGAGAGTTCAGTGCTAAAATATAGTCAAAGAGGAGCTTTACGCTCTCAAAACATCAAAAATCTGAGTGAAGTATCGCTCGGGATGAAATTACATAAAGAGCACATATCTATGAACATTTTTAAATTTGGACTTCAAAAACTCCAAGTATCATGATCGGTTGAGTTCAGGTATCGCGATCCCAGAACTCGCGTGTATCATGATACTTGTCAAGTATTGTGTATCATCTCCTTGTGTATCACGATACCTCATGAGTATCATGTATCGTCGAGTTGAGTATCGTGCATCATTGTATCGTGAATACACAACTACTGTATCGCGAATTATCTGGTATCGTGTATCGAAAAGGCTGGTATCGTATCGTGAAGCTGCAAGTATCGTGTATCATGTCTAGTATGGTATCGTCTGAGTGCAAGTATTGTGTATCATGCTCAAGCCAGGTATCGTATCATTCCCCTGTGTGTCGTGTATTACCAAAAGGTCAGTATTGTGTATCATCCAAGGACAAGTAATGTGTCATGAAAATCTAGTATCATGTATCATTGCACACTCAAGTATCGTATATCATGTTGGAGCCAGGTATCGTATAGTGGAATTCCAAGTATCACCAACCATAAGAATCGTATCATCAAGACAGATATCATGTATCATCTAGACTGGGGTATCATGTATTGTTTATCTTGGGTATCGTGTATCATTAGTTCCCAAGTATCACCGATACTTCCTAAGTATCGTGTATCGTTTGTCCTGAAGTAATCCCAGAAGAGATCCTATATGCCTGTTTTACCCCCCAGAACCTTGAACTGTCATAACTTTTTCATACAAAATCTGTTTCTAGTGATCTTGATTTCATTGGAAAGCTCATTTTAAATCCTATGCATATAGTATTTTGAAGTTGACCCTCATGTGGGATTAGGAAGCCAATGGGGCTCCAAAGTATTTTGAGCAATACAAAGGGTGTTGGAAATTAAGTAGGCCCATTACTAATACCACAGGTCCAAGGTTCCATAGGTCCATCATATACAACATAGAATCTATCAATCTTCCAATATTGACAAAACATGAACATACACATTTAATCATACAAATGATGAGATAAAGATAGAGAAAGATTAGACAACATGTGTAAAGTGTTACGTAAGCCAATTCTTACTCACACTATCATATATACCAATGTTCAATGTACAATGTGGGAGCAAAACTCTCAACCACTCTATGTGAACAGAAATAGATGGATGAGTGAATGTAAAAATGTAACAAACATATTCAGATGTATGGACAAAAATCTGAATATTATGAGATGTGTGACCTAATAGGTTGTAGAAGAGTGAATATGAGTGATAGAAAGAGGAAGGATCAGTCTAAACTGATAATCAACAAACCCTCATCTGAACTTAGGCTATGGAAGACCCTAAGTTAGACATGTGTGTGAAAAGATCACATACTTACAAAAGTAGCAAAGAATGCTAACAAGTCTACTATAAGAAATCCTCAAACTCATATGATCATACCTTCTCGAACACCTCATCCAAATATGCATAAAGCATACATGTACTAATTCTCTTGTACCTATGCCGAATAGGACGACTCCTGATATGGATATTACTGCCTCATAAACTTCAAGTAGTACCTGTGTGCATAAAGAGAATATGTACCTAAACTCTTAACATAAGATGCAAATCTTATGTTAACCACCATCCAATGTCTTTGAAGTAAACCAAAATCTTCATGTAGAAGACATCCTTCAAATACGTTATGTAGATGGATGATCCAACCACCAAGCTGCTAATGGCCAAGTCCTCTCCATGAGTAAGAGTGTGAGCACACTCTTCTTCTTCAAGAAGAAATCCATAGCCACTCCTCAACATGCTCCAAGATAACAACATGGCTACCCCATGTGTTAGAAGCACCACCTCTATTGAGGCAACAAAGCTCCAAAGCTTGTTGTTGAAACTAGGTGATGGATAATTAACAATGAACCAAGCATGCTCTTATATAGAAGTTAGTGTATCTTGAAAACCTCCATCAAAAGCATAACTCATAAAACTCTACGATCCACAAAAAAACAAATCGTGTCGCCATCGGGAATCCTTCGCTCGTTCGTTTGTGCTCTTATTTGAAAATCATGGTAAAAAAAAGAATCTTTGCACACACTACGAACTCAGGTGGGTTGTTTAAGAGTATGCTGCGCTATCCACGGTGCCAACGCTTTTTGGTTGTACAAGTAGTAATAAGGACTACTACACATGTTGTGATCTAAACAAAATTTGACCATGGGATAATGTACAATATGATATTGTATTCCAACAATCCCCCCTGTAATGTCATATTGGTACAAACTGAACTGGATTTGCAAACTATCACAAGATTCAAGCTTGTACACCCGAACTGACCTTCAATCCTTTTCTTCAAAAGTCTTCTTCAAAACTGAATTTGAATTTCCGTCAAACTTCAAACACCTGAGCTTGCTGAATATGAACCATAATACTTGAGAAAATATGCAAACTAGATATCCAATAGTGTACTCATCAAGCAATCATTTGCTTGACAACAAATGTAGAAAGTACTGACTCTGAACCTGCTATCTCCTATCTTCTCAAACTTGAAAATATACACTAGGATCCACATATTTGCATTTACCTTACAAAAGTTTTCTCAACGTACTTCTGTTGTGTCATGTAAATACACTAAACAAAATCAAGAACTGAATCCTGGAACCTGTGACTGATAACTCACAACTTAGTGTATTATGAACACTACTGGTTCATCTCTGACTGTACTCTAGTCAATTCAACTCAACTCAACTCATGAGTCTCATCAAAATATCATATCTATGATGTCATCATGTCTTCATCCGTAAGTCCTTCATACCTCTTTCCTTCAGAATCTGGTATAAACATATATGTGCGCACCTCTCAAACATACCTCTCTGAAATATCAAGCTTCTCCTCAATAGAATTTTGGAACCTTCTCTTGAACAGGAACACCCTAATAGGAACTTTCTCCAGACATTCTCCTTCTTCCTTCTTCTTTCAAAGTTGGAACATAAAGAGAAACTGACAAAGGAAATATAGGAATACCTGTAGGTATGACTCTGTATTCTTTTACATATGGTTGAAAATAAGTCTTCATGTTTCATCACCCCCCTGGATGATTTAACACTAGTATCCAAAATCCAATTGTATCCATAATGCTAGATCACAAACTCAAACCTCAGCTATGCATCGAGTAAGTACACATGTCTATGTTCTATTTAGGTAGTGATATATGTGAATACACTATGACCATTGGGACACTTTTTTCCCTCTTTAGGAGGTTTTCTTCCCTCGGTGTGTATATACACCTATAACCCTAAGAAGTCACTTATCTTTGTACACTCTAGTGGTAATACATTCAGTATTGTGTGTTGTGCTCCAAGCTTCTTCTTCTTCCTTGTGCTGTTTGCGTGCTTCCACAGACCTCAAACTCCAACAATTGGTATAAGAGAAGGTCCTCACTTCATCTAGGGAGTTGTTGGCACCCCTCTGATCATAGTCTCAGAATCACACAAAAATTGCCAAGCATACTTAAGGTGATTAGGAGTTCAAAATAGCTAGGCAATGTGGTGTTGAAATCATAATTTGAGCTCGTTTTAGCCTTTAAACACACTGTCACAATGTTTGTGTAGGAAATTTCATTTTTTTGTGACAACGATATATAGGTTATGGTTCGCTAGTATAAGCATCTTGAAGTCTACTATAGGTTTAGTAGAACTTGATAGGGTAGTTCTGTTCAAATTTTTGAGATACAATCATTTTTTTGCACCACGGTATTTTAGCCAGTGGCCATGGTTGAAAGTAGTGATGTATTTTGTATGTTGGCTATTGAGGATAAGTTGGACAGTACCAATTACCCATTATGGGCTTATATGATGTGTCATGTATTGGTTGCAAAAGGACTCTCGAATATTGTGCATGGTGTTGAAAAACTCCTATTACACCTGCAAACACAGTTGCTGAAGGTGATTGCAATGACATTGAAGATGATGATGTTCTTCATGTTCCTCTTTGTGCTTTGGTTCCTGCTAGAGCTACTACATAGAAATTTTGTTGGGATTGTAGAGATGCTCATGCACATGCATTGATAGCCTTGTCTATCAAACATGCATTATTCCTCACATTCGCTCTTGCAGAACAACTAAGGATGCTTTGGATACACTTACCACTTTATACTAGGCAAGACATGAGGCTCGTGCTGCTTACCTTCAAAAACAATTGGAGAGTGAGCACATGAATGACAGAGATTCCATGGACACTTTTTCGACAACGATCAAGGATTTGAAGGAACAATTGATTAGTGATGATGAAGTCTTGCATGACAGTTCACTTGTCCAGGTTGTTCTGAATGGTCTTCTCGATGTATATCAGAGTTTTGCTTCCACTCTTCATTTGATGATAAAAGGCAATCCAAATGCCTCAACATTTGAGTTAGTCTGTGTTCTATTGCAAGAAGATCATTCTAGGCAGAACATGTCCATTATGCGTGTTGTAGATCAAGCTTTCCTAGCAATCGTGGAATATATGGAAGGATGATTAGGGTATGTAGTTGTGACTTGGGATATAAGATTGTTTGAAGGCATTTTGAGTTATATAGCAATCACAAGTCTCAATAAGGAAATAGGTGGCAATAGTTTGATGTGATCAAAGATAGTTAGTCTGCAATGTTGTCTTTGATGTATTACAATTCATATATTTGAACTTAGTTAAGCTGTCCAAGAAAACTTCATTATTTATCAGTCGGAGGTTCGTAATTGCTAACTGTAGGTGAATAGCTTGTTCTTGTAGATAAAACTTTAATGCAGTCATAAGTAGATAGAAATATTGGTAATCTTGATTAGTTTTGGTTATGTGGACAACTTCCCTTAGGTGTTGATGGAAAGTGCTAACTGATACACTTGAAGATAATCCATTAAACACATGAATGGCGACCACAATGGGATCAAGTTTCTCAAAAGGTTTCAAAAAAAGAAGTAAGAAGAAGTAAATAGGAAGGCGCCCAGTGAGAAACAAGTAAGACACTAGGATTGAAAGAGTTTGATGGAAGTTACAACATGTCCACGATGTATTTTAGCATGAAATATTTGTCATACACAAAAGAAAGACCAGCTATATGGAAGGAGAAAGCAATTAAGAAAGGTATCGCTCTAGTACTTTCAAAAGGTAGTCCATGGTTTCCTTTTAAGTTCATAGGAAAAAATAAGGATGGGAGTAGTAGTTGTTTGCTTAATAAAGAAGTTCCCAAAAGTGTCACACCAAAGAGCTACCCATGCTCTGTGGGATTCGGGGGATCTTGTGGGCACTAGTCCCCTTCTTTTGTACTTTTCTTTTATTCATTTCAAGTCTGGGAGACTAGGCTAAGGTCGGACTTCCTTTATTAAAAATAAAAGATCGGGGATAGACTGCACTAAGTATCCTCAAATTTTCTTGAAATTTTTCCAACGAAGTACCATGAAGCTTTGAATTCCTACAAACCATTCAAAACTTCCCAAACTCACCATATCGTTCTCTCAAACAACCCAAACCTTCCCAAAATGCATCCATCTATTCTATCAAACAACCCCACACTTCCCCAAATGGATCTTGTCATGCTCGCAAACTTCTTTGAACTCATCCCACCACTCCTCCAAACAACCCAAATCATCTTTGCATTCAACCCATCATTCTCTTGAACATCCTTGAACTTCCTCAAAGTCGCCTCAATGTTCCTTCAAACTTCTCCAAATTTCACCATACTCATTCTTCTATGTCCTAGATCAAGAATTGATTGATTCTTCCATAGACCCTCTCAATGTTTCCTGAAGAGATAGTCCAACTTTTGGAGATACCAACTTAGGTAATCGCGATTTTTGTGTACACCCTTTCACATTCTAGTTTCTTGCACTCAATAGTGAATATTCTTATACTCCACCCAATTCAATGGTAGGTGACATAAGAATGGCATCCTCAAGAGGGCACAACTTTTCTGGACGTAATGAAGAAGATCCTCATCCTGACAAAGCTCCACATAGCCATATGATAGGATTGTGCTATACTAAGTTTGTACGCAATTATAACTATGATCTATATGCGCACATACATATGTTCAAAAATCATTATTGCATCTTAGATGGGAATAGATGTACCATCCATAAGTGTAGAGTTTTCAACCAGCACTCATAGAAGAAGGGATTAAATGGTTAGTTGATTTTTACCCCACTCATTTTAGGGATTAGGAAGTCTTGAAGCACAAATTCCTAAACTCATTTATATGCACAAAGAAAACCTCCCAGTTGTACAATATTCTACATAATCTTAGGTAGCAAGCTCCTCAACCTATATAAACATGCTATATAGAATTTAAAAGTGTTTATAGGTAATTTTTTGGAGATAGTTAGCCTCTTCCTGATGTAGTCATCGAATGGCTTAGCAATGGTCTTTCTCCTAAATCACGTGAAATTATGCGATCTGTTGCGTTGATGAATACTCACTCAATGATCTCATCCCCATTGCCTTAAAACTAGAGAGCAAGCAAGGATTGTCCATAGCCAAGGGGGAAACTAATGAACTGATTCGGCCTTCAAACACACTGTAACAATGCTTGTGCAAGCAATTTCATTTTTTTGTGACAAAGATATATAGGTTTTGGTTTGCTAGTATAAGCGTCTTGAAGTCTGCTATAGGTTTAGCAGATCTCGACAGGGTAGTTTTGTTCAAATTTTTGAGATACAATCATTCTTTTGCATCACGGTATTTTATTCAGTGGCCATGGTTGAAAGTAGTGATGTATTTTGTATGTTGGCTATTGAGGAAAAGTTGGAGAGTACCAATTACCCATTATGGGCTTATATGATGTGTCATGTATTGGTTGCAAAAGGACTGTGGAATATTGTACAGGGTGTTGAAAAAGTCCTATTACACCTACAAACATAGTTACTGAAGGTGATGGAGACGGCATTGAAGATGATGATATTCTTCATGTTTCTGTTTGTGCTTTGGTTCCTGCTACAACTATTGCAGAGAAAATTTGTTGGGATGGCAGAGATACTCAGGCACATGCATTGATAGCCTATCGAACATGCCATTATTCCTCACATTCGCTCTTGCAAAACAACTAAGGATGCTTGGGATACACTTACCACTTTATAGTAGGCAATGAATGAGGCTCGTGTTGCTTAAATTCAAAAAAAATTGGAGAGTGAGCACATGAATGAAGGAGATTCCATGGACACTTTTCCGACAAAGATCAAGGATTTGAAGGAACAATTGATTAGTGATGATGAAGTTTTGCCTGACAGTTCACTTGTGCAGATTGTTCTGATTGCTCTTCCCGATGCATATCAGAGTTTTGCTTCTACTCTTCATTTGATGATGAAAGGCAATCCAAATGCCTCAACATTTGAGTTAGTCTCTAAACTGTTGCAAGAAGATCATTCTAGGTAGAACATGTCCATATGCGTGTTGCCAATCAAGCTTTCCTAGCTAATCAAAAGGGCAAGGGTAAATGGAGCTCTTCTAATAGTAAACATAAATCTACTAATTCTGCATAATCAAAGAAGGATGATAGAGACGAGAAGAAAACAAAAACGTAGAAATTGTTTTGCAAATACTGTAAAGGAAATCATCATGTCATAAAGATTTGTCCAAAACTCGCTGCTAAAGAGGCAAGGAAGAAAGAGATCGGAATGGTTGTTGTAGAGGCCTCTATACCCAAAATGTTGTCTAGAATCAAGAATGGGCATTTACCACTGTTTGTAGTTATGACGCATCCTCTCATAAACAATGTATGTCTACAGTAGACTCATATGTTTGGTACTTTGATAGTGGGGCAACCAAACATACTACCTCGCAACACAATTTCTTCACTTCCCTCGAGCTTGCCCCTATGACATGCACCAACAATTCATCTTATCATGTCATGGTAGTTGGTAAGATCATTTTGACTACTCCTAATGGTAATTCTTTTACATTGTTCAATGCTTTATTTGTTCCAAAGATCAAGAAGAATTTGTTATTAGTTTCAGCTTTAGCCAAGATTGGCTTGGTTATGAAATTTGTTGATGAGAGGTACAATTCATGATATGTCAAATAGCGATATCATTATTGCTTCTAGCATTTTATGTCATGGGTTGTATAAGCTCATAGACTATGAAAAATCAGTGAATGATTCGCCATGTGCAGTACATGATTCACAAGCTTTGTCAGGTGCAAAGCTTTGGCATGCACACTTTCATCATCTAAATTTTGCTAGTTTGCTACGCCTATAGAAATATGAAATGGTGTCCTCTCTGCCCAAACTTGAGGCACCTGGTAAACATGTCTATGAAGGTTGTATTTTCAGCAAAATGCAGCATTCCTCATTCCCAAAAGATGGTTCACTTCGATCTACTTAGAAATCGTATCTTGTTCACAGTGATGTCTGTGGTCCTATGCAGACATCCTCTTTTGGAAACTATCTTTACTTCATGACTTTCGTTGATGATTTTTACAGGCATGCATGGGTCTATCCATTAAAAGTAAAGTCCAAAGTGTTTATGTGCTTTAAATAGTTTCTAGTTTTGGCTGAAAATCTGTTAGCATGTAAAATGGGCACCCTCCATTTTGATCGAGGGAATATATATCTTCTAATTTTAATGCATTTCTGGCCAATGTGGGCTAAAACATCAGTGCATAATGCTGTGTAAACCTCAAAAAAGTGGAGTTGCTGAAAGGAAGAACAAGTCACTCATGGAGATGGCGAGGTGTAAGGTCAAGAATCAGGCTTTACCACATAGTTTCTGGCTTGAGGTTGTTATGTGTGGCTTTGTGCAGGAAGGGTATGAAAACAAAGTGTATAGGTTGAGAAAGGCATTGTATGGTTTAAAACAAGCACCACATGCTTGGTATGAAAAGATACATGCCTATCTGATTGCACATGATTTTGAGAATAGTCCAATTGAGAGCACCTTATATGTTAAGCATGCAAATGATGTGCTTCTGATCATTGTTGTGTATGTTGATGACATGCTTCTCACTAGTCCTCATGAGAAGAATATTGCTGATTTTAAGGCTGATCTACATGCCTCATTTGAGATGTTGGATTTGGGGCATTTGCATTATTATTTGGGCATTCAATTTATGCAAGTTGATGAAGGAATATCCTTGTGTGAAACAAAATATATTGACACATTATCGCAGCATTTTGGCCTTGAAGACTGCAAACCTGTTGCCACTCCTATGGAGAGAGGTTTACAATTGAGTCTTCATGATGTTGGAGATGCATTTGATGCTATTCTCTATTAGCAGAATATTGGATGCTTGATTTATATATGCATTACTTGGCTAGATATCCAATTTATTGTCTCATAGTTGAGTAGGTTTATGCATTGTTTAGGTGTCAAGCATTGGCAGGTGGTTAAGCACATCTTTCACTACTTGAGTGGTACGTGGCTACTTGGATTGTTTTATCCCAAGGAGGGATCACTACCATGAGATTTAGATGCTTTTTTTGAATCTGACTAGGTTGCTTGCTATGGCACTTATGTGTCCACCAGTGGTTTTTGCTTCATTCTTGGTAGCTCATGCATATCTTTGTTCAGTAAGAAGCAGCCTACTGTGGCCACTTCTATTTGTGAGGCTGAATATAGGGAGGCTTTCAAAACAATTGTTGAGTGTGTGTGGCTTAGATAACTTATGGCTGATTTGGGTGTTGGTCACTCTTCTTCCACCACCATCTCCACTAACAATCAAAATGCATTGGCAGTTGCGAGGAACCCTATGTTCCATGCTCGCACTAAGCACATTGAGGTGCACTATCATTATGTCAAGGACAAATCCTCTACTGGAGAGATCAGTTTGGCATATGTGCCCACACAAAAGAACATTGCATACCTTTTCACAAAGGTTTTGCCTTGGAAGAAGCTTGAAGCTTTCCATAAAGCTTTGGGCTTACTTCATTTTGTGGATTGATGCCATATAGTTTGGCGCTTCTTTATACATGGGTGCCAACTCCTTGTTCACTGCATCACTCCTAGGGGGGATTTGTTGATATATTTATGTAGTGATGTGTGTATGAACGCACTAGGACCGCCAAGGCACTCTTTTCCCTCTTTAGGAGGGTTTTTTCCCTCAACTTGTATATATATGCCTATAACCCTAATGGGTCACTTATCTTTGTACATTCTAGTGGTAAGACATTTACTATTGTGTGTTGTTCTCCAAGCTTCTTCCTCTTCTTCTTTGTGCTGTTCGTGTGCTTTCGCACACCCCAAACTCCAACATGCATCAAGTAAGTACACATGTCTATGTTAATTTTTATTCACCCACTACCCCCTTCTCACCACCTTCTCACCCTACAATACCTCAATACCCCAAACGTTTCTTTCAGTAGTACCGTTATTCTCAGGCTCCTAATCCTACATACTATTCCCAACAATATGTTCAACTACCACTTAAGCTACCATACCCACCAATTCAAGATAACTGTCCTCCTTTGTAATATGCTCCCCAACCATTTAATCAAGCACTACAAGCACGATGGAACCAATAATTCCCACTAGACAAAAGATTTAATTTTATGAATCATTACTATTGAAATCAATGCAGTTAAGATTTTTGATATAAAGAGCGCCCAATCGACAACTCCAATTTTTAAGCAAACTCCTCACTATTATTTAAATTTAGAAGTAGGGTATATTTGTGCCATTTCCCAACATGTTCACGAATTCAAACCGAGGAGACAACAACAATCCCTTGCCATCAACATTGAAATTTAACTTAGTTGGATCCTGAATTTATAGTGCTACAAACTCAGTCACAAAATGCAATACAACGTGTAGAAAAAAGCTTAGTCCATCATAACAAGAGCAATAAGATTTTAGGATTCAATCAGCAAAATGGTTATAGAAGGAACCCTTGTAATTTACTCATATAGGACATTGGATCCCGGTCAAAGATCTAACAAAAGGAAGACACATAGCAAAAAAGCAATCTTTGAAACTTCAAGCCTAGCCACCCCAAAGTAACACTACACCCCATTCCACATAACCTCATGTTGGAGTTAGACGTCTGCGGAAGCACGCGAACAGCACAAGGAAGAAGAAGAAGCTTGGAGCACAACACACAAGACTGAATGTATTACTAGAGAATGTACAAAGATAAGTAGCCCATTAGGGCAATAGGCATATATACAAGCCCGGGGAAAAAAACCTCCTAAAGAGGGAAAAAAGTGTCCCGGCAGTCCTAGAGTGTTCACACACATCACTACCTAAATATATCAACAAATCCCCCCTGGGAGTGATGCGGTGAACAAGGAGCTGGCACTCATGTATAAGGAAGTGCCAAGCTATGTGGAAATCACTCCACAAAAGGAAGTAAGCCCAAAGCTTTGCGGAAAGCTTCAAACTTCTCCCTAGGCAGAGCCTTCGTGAAAAGGTCTGCAATGTTCTCCCGCGTGGGCACATATGCCAAGCTGATCTCCCCAGCAGAGAACCTCTCCCTGACATAGTGATAATGCACCTCAATGTGCTTAGTGCGAGCATGGAACACAGGGTTCCTCGCAACTGCCAATGCGCTCTGACTGTCAGTGAAGATGGTGTTGGCAGAAGACTGGCCAACACCCAAATCAGCCATAAGGCGTCTGAGCCACACACACTCAATAGTCGCTGTGAAAGCTGCCCTATACTCAGCCTCACAACTGGAAGTGGCCACAGTAGACTGCTTCTTGCTCAACCAAGATATACATGAGCTACCAAGCATGAAGCAAAAACCACTGGTGGACACACGAGTGTCATAGCAACCAGCCCAATCTGAGTCAGAAAAAGCATGCAAATCTGGCGGTAGTGATCCCCCCTTGGGATAAAACAACCCAAGTAGCCGAGTACCACTCAAGTAGCGAAAGATGCGCTTAACCGCTTTCCAATGCATGACTCCTGGGCAATGCATGAACCTGCTCATCTGTGAGACAGCAAACTGAATATCTGGCCGAGTAATGCATAAGTAAATCAAGCATCCAACAGCCTACTGATAGAGAACAGCATCAAATGCATCTCCAGCATCATGAAGACTCAATCGTAAACCTGTCTCCATAGGAGTGGCAATAGGCTTACAGTCTTCAAGGCCAAAACGCTGCAATAATGTGTCAATATATTTCGTTTGACACAAAGCCATTCCACCATCAACGTGCATAAACTGAATGCCCAAATAGTGATGCAAATGCCCCAAATCAGACATCTCAAATGAGGCATGCAAATCAGCCTTAAAATCAGCAATATGTGTCTCAATAGGACCAGTGAGCAGCATGTCATCAACATAGACAACAATGATCAGAAGCACATCATTAGCACGCTTAACATATAAGGTGCTTTCAGTTGGACTGTTCTCAAAACCATGTGCAATCAGATAGGCATGTATCTTCTCATACCAAGCACGTGGTGCTTGCTTTAAACCATATAACGCCTTCTTTAACCTGCACACCTGGTTTTCATGCCCTTTCTGCACAAAGCCACGGGGCTGAAAAACATACACTTCTTCATGCAAGTCACCATTCAGAAATGCTGTTTTAATGTCCAACTGATGTACATTCCAACCATGATGGGCTGCAAGTGCACAAATGCTCCGAACAGTAGTCATACGGCATGTAGGTGCAAAGGTCTCATCAAAATCAATGCCTCTTTCCTGCGCATAACCCTTTGCAACAAGCCTAGCCTTATACCTGTCAACTGTACCATCAGGTTTACGCTTCAGCTTGTATACCCACTTAGTGCGAATGGCCTTCTTGCCAGGAGGCAAGTCACATAAAGACCATGTACCATTCTTCATTATAGCATCATATTCAGATTGCATAGCAGCCATCCAATTTTCTGAATTTTGTGCTTCATCAAAAGAAACAGGCTCATTCTCATCACAAAGACTAGATGCAGCCATATCATAGCAATCTGATGCAAAGGAGGCACTATGAGAGCCTGAACGAGTACGATATGACAAAGGTGCATCTAATTTGCTGTCACGCAAAGTCTGCACCAGCCATTTTGGCATAGTTTGTGCCTGCTCAATATCAACTCTCTCATCAACAAGTGCATCATGTAAATCTGCATCAGAAATGGAATGATCTGCATCATCATATGAAACCTGCAAAGGCTGAGAAGTTGCCTCATTAGGACCAGCACTAGCCTGTCCACCTGTAAAAAGAGGCATCAAAGTATCATACATGTCTTTGGAGCTAACAAATGTCTCCTTAGTACATGAAAGCAATGGCTGAATAACATCTTCCACAAAGACAACATCACGGCTAACCAGAATGCATTTAGTCTGTGGATGATACAGACGATAGCCTTTACTTTCAGAACTGTACCCAACAAAAATACATTTTACTGCCTTATCATCCAATTTTCTGCGATGTTGTTCAGGCACTAATGCATATGCCAAACAACCAAAAACACGCAGATGAGCAACAGATGGCTTGCGGTCATGCCAAGCCTCATATGGAGTGATAGACTGCAATGCTTTAGTGGGACACCTGTTCAGTACATATGCTGCACACATGACAGCCTCAAGCCAGAAACTATGTGGTAAAGCCTGACTTTTGACCATGCACCTCGCCATCTCCATGAGTGATCTGTTCTTTCGTTCAGCAACTCCATTCTGTTGAGGTGTATACGGCACTGTACACTGGTGTTTTATCCCACGTTCAGCCAGAAATGCATTAAAATCTGAAGACATATATTCCCCCCCTCGATCAGAACGGAGGGTGCCCATTTTACATGCTGACAGATTTTCAGCCAAAGCCAAAAACTGTTTGAAGCACATGAACACTTCGGACTTTGCTTTGAGTGGATATACCCATGCATGCCTAGAAAAATCATCAATGAAAGTCACGAAGTAAAGGTAATTTCCAAAAGAGGGTGTCTGCATAGGACCACAGACATCACTATGTACAAGCTGTAATTTCTGCGTAGCCTGAACTGAACCATCTTTTGGAAAGGAAGAACGCTGCATTTTGCCCAAAATACAGCCTTCACAAACATGTTTTCTAGGTGCCTCAAGTTTGGGCAAAGAGGACACCATTTCAGATTTCTGCAGGCGTAACAAACTAGCAAAATTCAGATGACCAAAGCGTGCATGCCAAAGCTTTGCATCTGACATAGCCTGAGAATCATGAACTGCACATGCCGAATCATTCACAGATCTTTCATAGTCTATGAGCTTATACAGCCCACGACATAAAATGCCAGAAGCAATAATCACATCGCCATTTGAGAGATCATGGACTGTACACCTGTCATCAACAAATTTCACAACCAAGCCAATCTTGGCTAATGCAGAAACTGATAACAGATTCTTTTTGATCCCTGGCACAAATAAAGCATCTGACAAAGTGAAAGAACTACCATCAACAGTAGTCAGAATGATCTTACCAACTCCCATAACAGGATAAGAGGAGTTATTGGCGCATGTGACAGTATTCCCTGTAGGAGCAGGCTCAAGTGAAGAGAAGAAACTGCGCTGCGAGGTAATATGTTTGGTCGCCCCACTGTCAAAGTACTGGCAAACATCTGAGTCTACTGCAGACATGCACTGATCATGAGAAGATGGGTCAAAACTGCAGACAGTAGTAAACGCCCATTCTTCTTCCTGCACAAGATTTGCAGACTCTGTTTTTGGTGTAGAGGCCTCTGCAACAACCATTCCAGCCTCTTTCTTCTTTGCCTCTTTAGCAGCCAGTTTTGGACAGTTCTTTATAATATGATCATTTCCTTTACAGTACTTGCAGAACAATTTCTGCTTTTCTGATTTCTTTTCATCTTTATCCTGGTTCTTCGATTGTGCAGCATTTGCAGATTTCTGCTTACTAGTAGAAGAGCTCCATTTTCCTTTGCCCTTCTGACTAGCCAGGAAAGCTTGATCTGCAACACGCATAATGGACCTGTTCTGCCTGGACTGATCTTCCTGCAACAGAACAGAGACTAATTCCTCAAATGACAAGGCATTCGGATTGCCTTTCATCATCAACCAAAGAGTAGAGGCAAAACTCTGATATGAATCAGGAAGACCATTCAGAACGGTCTGCACAAGTGAGCTATCTGGTATAACCTCATCAGCAGAAATCAATTGTTCCTTCAGGTCTTTGATCTTTGTAAGAAAACTGTCCATAGAATCACCTTCATTCATGTGCTCACTCTCCAACTGTTTTCGGAGGTAAGCAACACGAGCCTCATTCCTAGCCTGGTACAAAGTGGTAAGTGTATCCCAAGCATCCTTTGCTGTTCTGCAAGAGCGAATGTGAGGAATAATGGCACGTTTGACAGACAAAGCTATCAATGCATGTGCCTGGGCATCTCTGCCATCCCAACGAATCTGCTCTGCAGTAGGTGCAACAGAAACAGCAGCACGAACAGGAATCTGCGGAATATCATCTTCGACACCATCTTCATCAGCTCCAACACCTGTATTTGCAGTACCTGTCGTTACAGGTGTAACAGGACGTCTTTCAACACCCTGCACAATGTTCCACAATCCTTTTGCAACCAGTACATGTCGCATCATATAAGCCCATAATGGGTAGTTGGTACCATCCAACTTATCCTCAACAGCCAACATACGGAATACATCACTGCTTTCAGCCATGGCCGGTGACTAAAATACCTTGATGCAGAAAATTGACTGTATCTAAAAAAGTTGAACGGAACTGCCCAAACGAGTTCTGCTAGACCTGTAGCAGACTTCGAGACGCTTAAACTGACGAACAGAAACTGGTATATACCTTTGGCACAGAAGGATGAAATAGCCTGCACAAGCGCTGCGATAGTGCGTTCGGAGGCCGAAACGAGCTCAGATCGCGATTTTGGCACCACAGAGCAAAGATGTTTTGATCTCGGAAACACCCTGAGTATGCTCACCAAATTTCGTGCGAATCTGAGACTGCAAACGGAGGAGTGTCGACGGCGCCCTAGAAGAAGCGACGACCTGCTCTGATACCAATTGTTGGAGTTAGACGTCTGCGGAAGCACGCGAACAGCACAAGGAAGAAGAAGAAGCTTGGAGCACAACACACAAGACTGAATGTATTACTAGAGAATGTACAAAGATAAGTAGCCCATTAGGGCAATAGGCGTATATACAAGCCGGGGGAAAAAAACCTCCTAAAGAGGGAAAAAAGTGCCCCGGCAATCCTAGAGTGTTCACGCACATCACTACCTAAATATATCAACACCTCAAAGTCCCACCATTTGCTATTTTGGACCATATCAAAGGCTTCCTAGAGTCTGTTCTAGAGCATATCAAAGTTCAACTGCAAACTATCCTCGACTATACCCAAGGCCCTTGACTAAACAAGAATTTGGTTTGAAGACAATTAATACTGCATTTGAGGTACCTATGCACATTCCTTTAGGTGAATTATTGTCCCCACGTCCAATTTTCAGTCAAAAACTACTAAAGTAGCTAGAAGAAAAACTTTTCATGAGTTCAAAAAATTATTTAGCTTACATAGAAGTGGGATTTGTAGATCATGAAGCAACGCTAATCATAGTCTAGTATGTAAAAAAATTAATTAACAAAATACTCATTGATGGTGGACATGGTGTAAATATTGTTGCCCTTAATATATGTAACTAGCTAGGCTAGAGAAATGTGAAACCTGAATTCTTCTTTGTTTCAATGGTTGACCAGTCCCGAGTGTAGCACTTAAGGATCATTAGGGACGTTCTAGTTAGTATGTATGGAGTGCGTTTCAAGTTAAATTTTACAATCTTGCAACTTATAGGATCACAAGTTGATTATAATTTACTTGTTGCACGCCTATGGCTAAAGTGATACAAGAATAGTCTTTTAATTGGATCTCATTCTTGTAAGCTAATCTCAAGTATACAATTAATGAAGTCAATAAATGTCACCATTGTCACATTTTAGAATTTGCAGAACATTTTATGGGAAAAGAATTAAAATTTAAAGTTTTAAACAAAGAGATATGTATTTAAAGAGAGTATTTGAAGAGAGAAGCAGAGGAAAAAGTGGTTCAATACTTAGAGACAGAAGAGTTTACTCCCAGAGTTATCTTCTCCTTACTCTTCCGTGTCCCATGTAGGGGTTCAAGAAATGAGAAGTAGATTATGATGATTGGAGGTAAGGGTGGATACATGAGAAAAAGATCATGTGAAGGAAAGGGGAATTATTTTAGATAGTATTAGTTCCTCAGCCTCATGAAGTGACTCCAAAGTGGGAAACCTCTATATGGCTCTAGCCAAGTTGAAAGAACCAAAAAACCATGGTGCTACTGGCATACGGTCTAATGAGGTAAAAAATCAGCCAACATGGTAAAAACCATGTGTCGGGTCGAGTATAAGAAACTGTAAAGGCAAAGAATAGTGGAAGGAATATTTGGAGGGCAATCACCACAATATAAAGAAAATATTACGATGAGTATTTCCATGAACAAAGTTTTTGAGAACTTTGGTACAGGCTTAATGAGATTTTGGAAATTCTTTGGGGTATCTCCCAATCTCTTTGACATCAAAGGTTCACTTCACCAAGTAGTTTGGTCACAAGCCTTCTCCATTCAGTCTTTATAGATTGAAGATGGTTCACTATCCACGACGGTCAAGGCTTAGTATCTGGGAATATAAGCGACATCCATCAACTCTCTATTAATGCACGTGATATTCATTGGTGCATTCAATGTGATAGCACATTCAATTTGATAGTGCATTCAGTGCAATAGCACATTTTAGCATGTTATCTTATTCAACACATTGTGCATGCCAACACATTGTGCATGTCAACACATTCAACATGTCAACACATTCTGCATGTCAAGAATCTAATCATAATCGGTTCTTTTTTGTTTCTAGGCCCACAAAAGATATAAAGATAAAGGAAAATAGAGAAAATATGAAGATCACATAGAACATGAGAAAGATGTAAGTATATTCAAAATACTCACAACTAAGAAGGTAACCTCTATTGCACACCTTGAAGATGAGGAAGAAACACACCTGCACCTGCTCCAGGTTGAAGAAACACCACCCCCAAAATTAGATCATGATAAGAGCTCCTAAGAGTGATGATCTTGTGTATACAATTGATTGTTTATATAGAATTTTGTGTTTCATGAAAAAAATATCAAATAAACATTGTTATTATATATATTTTTTACAGAGAACCATTAGGGCTTCTTTATTTTGCAAGCTCTAATAAAGCATTTCGCATGCCTTTAAATATCCCACGTGGCTTAATCTTGGCCATCGGATTATATTGACAAGATCTACTAGACAGTTGACATGTTTCATAGTTTGTTTTTCAATATTTAATGTGCTTTTCAAACTAAATCTAAGAATTAGCATTTGGCATTTAACCACGATGTTTAACCCAAAACCATAAGTGCTATATAAGTTTGGATATCTCTCATTGAGCTCTAAAATATTACTTAATAATATTTTATCCACATTTTGACCTTTTTTTTTACTAGTTTGACTAACTTTTTGCCAAACTTTGATCGCTTATTTTTGTGTGTTTAACCTACAGGTTGAGCTCACTAGTGCAAGTTTCCTCATATTTTCTAATAGTCCCCTCCTATTTGACACTAGGAGAGTATATGAGGCACGTACATTTGTTGTAATTATTAATAATTGCAGTACCTGTATAATTTTCATAGATCCTAGAAGTATCCACAAGCACACACAAGGACCTTTGACATGAAGAGTAATCTCCAAAGACACAACACAAGGAGAACTCATGCATCCCATACTCTTGTCAACCAAGTAGTACTTGGAAGGATAGAGACAACAAAATGATGCTATTTAATTAAATAGAAAGTAGATCTAAAAGTACTCCCAAGATTATTAAGGTTGGAAAAGACTTTTTGAAACAAGTTTATATGTGTTTATATAATCCTATTATGCAAACATACATACATAGAAGCAGGTGTTTACTACATGTTGATTCTATATAAGTTTCTCATAGTAGATGAGAAAACCCCTCTTTGTTCAGATGTCTTTGTCCATGATCATCAAGATGTATATGCAAGAAGTGGAATCATCATCCTGATTTTCATTGTGGATGGAATTCCATTACAAAAGACAAATGTATATCTAGGTGTATCACGTAAATGGACTCTTGTAGTTACTCCTACATGGTGCAATTATAGAACTTTCTACCCCAATCTTGTACAACGTTTAGTAGATTTTACCCTAAAAGCATCTTGTAGTTACTAGTTTTATCAAATTGGAAGATTGCTAAGGTCTTCTCAAACTTCACACATGTGGAGAATGGCCTCTAAACGATATACTCCCATCCTCTAGTTGTAAATTTCATCGTAGTTAATCTTATGGCCAGTTTCCCTCATCCTTTTTCCACAATTTAGTGGTTGTTATTCCTAAATTTTCTCTTGAATAGATCATTACGTTTGTTGTAATGCCATTCCATTCCATTCGGAGAAGTCTATTCCTTTTTCACCTTCACTCACTTCTCCCAATCAGTTGATAGGAACTAAAATTATGTTTAAAGCAACATCCTCTAGAGAATGCTTCTTTTGCAATCGTGGTCTTCGTTCTTGGACCTGAGATATTTTCTTATAGGGCTTTTCCATGCATCCATTGGATTTGAATTTCTTCTTAGCTCATATCATGGTGATTTTATGACACTCATAATTCCCTTCAAGTATTCATAAGTATCTAGATAAGGATCATAGACTTCCTACAATATCTGACTCAAAGTCGAGTTTGATTGATGCATATGAGATCTACATTGTCTACTAATGGAGGTTCTTGAAAGTGTTCCTAGAAGGGTGGTTCTTGATTTCGCATGTCCTCCCATTTATTTGCTTGTATACATTTCCAAATTTTTAGTTTTCTATTGTTCTCAATCTCTAGGTGCATGATTGGCCATATCCAATATTTGAATGCAAGTAAGAAGATATGGAGATACTTGAAAGTTGTACTTGATGAGTACAAAAGCAAGGAGAATTCAACTTGCGAATGAGCTAAATAGCCTTAGGAAGAAAGTTTGTAAATCAATCAATGTGTACATATCAAAGATCATAGAGCTTGTAAATGCTCTTGGAGTGATTGGATGCATGTGGAATGTAAAGAGAGAAAGTTCCCTTTGGATATGGGAATATATACAAGCTATGGGGGAAACTCCTAAAGAGGAAAAACAAAAGAGTGTATGAATAGTCTTAAGTGCATCCATACATTACTACCAAAATATGCTATCAAATGCTTGTTGGGAGTGATGCAGCTAACAAAGAGTTAAAACTAATGTATAAGGAGATACCAAGTTATGTGGAATAAGAGCAATCCACAAAAGGGACTAATCCCAAAGCATTGTGAGAATATTCAAACATATCATGAGATAGAGCCTTTGTAAAAAGGCCCACTAAGTTATTATCTAGAAAGATAATCAAAATTGATCTCTACTATAGATAGTCTTTCCATAACATATTGCTAGTGCACTCAATATGCTTTGTAAGAGCATGGAATGTTGGGATCCTTGAAATTAACAAATGACAAAGAATCTGAGCCATAAAGAATTGCTGATATATTTAGGTAGTGATGTGTGTGAACACTCTAGGACTGCTGGGGCACTTTTTTCCCTCTTTAGGAGGTTTTTTCCCCCGGCTTGTATATACCCCTATTGCCTTAATGGGCTACTTATCTTTCTACATTCTAGTGGTAATACATTCAACATTGTGTGTTGCGCTCGAAGCTTCTTCTTCTTCCTTGTGCTATTCGTGTGCTTCCATAGATGTCTAATGGTATCAGACCAAGTTCTGAGACTGTAACCAGAGAGGAGTAGACAATGCCGAAATCATGATTTGAGCTCATTTTGGCCTCCGAATGCACTATTGCAATGCTTATGTAGGCTATTTTGTCTTTTTGTGTCGAAGATATATACCAGTTATAGTTTGCCAGTATAAGCGTCTCGAAGTCTGCTACAGGTCTAGTAGAACTCGTTTGGGTAGTTCTGTTCAACTTTTTTAGATACAATGATTTTCTGCATCAAGGTATTTTAGTTAGTGGCCATGGATGAAAGCAGTGATGTATTTCGTATGTTGGCTATTGAGGATAAGTTGCATGGTACAAATTACCCATTGTATTGTGTAGGGTCTTAAAAGACATCTTGCTACACTTGCGAATATAGGTACTGCAAATACACGTGCTGGAGTTGATGGGGATGGTGTCGAAGATGATGATATTCTACAGATTCCTGTTGGAGCTACTGTTTTTGTTACATCTAGTACATAGAAAATTTGTTGGGATGACAGAGATGCTCACGCACATGCTTTGATAGTTTTGTTTGTCAAATGTGCCATTATTCCTCACATTCACTCTTGCAAAACAACTAAGGATTCTTGGGATACACTTACCACATTGTACCATGCTAGGAATGAGGCTCGTGTTGATTACCTTCGAAAACAATTGGAGAGTGAGCACATGAATGAAGGTGATTCTATGGACAATTTTCTCACAAAGATCAAGGATTTGAAAGAACGGTTGATTTTTGCTGATGAAGTTATATCAGATAGCCCACTTGTGCAGACCATTCTAAATGGTCTTCTTGCCTCATATAAGAGTTCTGCTTCTACTCTTCGTTTGATGATGAAAAGCAATCCAAATGCCTTGTCGTTTGAGGAGTTAGTCTCTGTTCTATTGTAGGAAGATCAGTCTAGGTAGAATAGGTCCATCATGCGTGTTGTAGATCAAGTTTTCCTGGCTAGTCAGAAGGGCAAAGGTAAATGGAGCTCTTCTATTAGTAAGCAGAAATCTACAAATGCTACACATTCGAAGAAGGAAGACAAAGATGAGAAGAAATAAGAAAAGAATTTTTTTTTTTGCAAATACTATAAAGCAAATGATCATGTCATTAAGAGCTGTCCAAAACTGGTTGCTAAAGAGGCAAAGAAGAAAGAGGCCGAAATGGTTGTTGTAGAGGGCTCTACACCGAAAACATAGTCTGCTAATCTTGTGTAGAATGAAGAATGGGCATTTACTACTGTTTGCAATTTTGACCCATCTTCTCATGAATAGTGCATGTCTACAGTAGACTCAGATTTTTGGTACTTTGATACTGGGGTGACCAAACATATTACCTCATAGCTTAATTTCTTCTCTTCACTTGAGCCTGCCCCTACAGAGAAAATTGTTACATGTACCAACAACTCCTCTTATCCTGTTATGGGAGTTGGTAAGATCATTTTGACTACTACTGATGGTATTATTTTCAATTTGTAAGATGCTTTGTTTGTGCCAGGGATCAAGAAAAATCTGTTATCAGTTTTTGCATTAGCCAAGATTGGCTTGGTTGTGAAATTTGTTGATGATGGGTGTACAGTTCATGATCTGTCAAATGGCGACATCATTATTGCTTCTGCAATTTTATGTCATGGGCGGTATAAGCTCATATACTATAAAAGATCTGTAAATGATTTGGCATGTGCAGTACATGATTCTCAGGCTATGTCAGATGCAAAGCTTTGGCATGCATGCTTTGAGCATCTTAATTTTGCTAGTTTGCTATGCCTACAAAAATCTAAAATGGTGTCCTCTTAGCCCAAACTTGAGGCACCTAGAAAACATGTTTGTGAAGGCTATATTTTGGAAAAAATGCAACATTTCTCATTTCCAAAAGATGGTTTAGTTTGGGCAACTTAGAAATTGCAGCTTGTACATAATGATGTCTGTGGTCCTATGCAGACACTTTCTTTTGGGAACTATCTTTACTTCGTTACTTTCATAAATGATTTTTTCAAGCATGCATGGGTATATCTATTGAAGGCAAAGTCATAATTTTTTATGTGCTTCAAAAAGTTTCTGGTTTTGGCTGAGAATCTCTCAACATGTAAAGTAGGCACCCTCCATTCTGATCGATGGGGGGAATATATGTCTTCTAACTTTAATGCATTTCTAGCTGAACATGGGATAGAACATCAATGTACAGTGCTATATAAACCTCAATAGAATGGGGTTGCTGAATGGAAGAACATGTCACTCATGGAGATGTCGAGGTGTATGGTCAAGAGTCATGCTTTACCACATAGTTTTTGGCTTGAGGCTGTCATGTGTGCAACATATGTACTAAACAGGTGTCCCACTAAAGTGTTGTAGTCTACCACTCCATCGTAGAAAATTGGATGATAAAGCAATAATAAGTATTTTTGTCAGGCACAGTTGTGAAAGCAAAGGCTATCGTCTGTATCATCCACTGAATAAATGCATTCTGGTTAGTGCTCATGTTGTTTTTGTAGAAGATGCTATTCAACCCTTACTTTCATGTACTAAGGAGACATGTGTTAGATCCAAAGACATGTATGATACTTTGCTGCCTCTTTTTATAGGTGGATAGTCTAGTGCTAGTCCTAATGAGGCAACTTCTCAGCCTTTGTAGGGTTCATGTGATGATGCAAATCATTCCATTTCTGATGTAGATTTACATGATGCACTTGTTGATGAGAAAGTTGATATCAAGCAGGCAAAAACTATGCCAAAATGGCTGGTGTAGACTTTGCGTGACAGGAAATTAGATGCACCTCTGTCATATCGTACTCATTCAGGCTCTCATAGTGGCTACCTCTAGTCTCTGTTATGAGAGTGAACCTGTTTCATTTGATGAAGTAGAAAATTCAAAACATTGGATGGTTGCAATGCAATCTGAATATGTGCTATCATGAAAAATGGTACATGGTCTTTATGTGACTTGCCTCCTGGCAAGAAGGCCATTAGCACTAAGTGGGTATACAAGCTAAAGCATAAACTTGATGGAACAATTGACAGGTATAAGGCTAGGCTTGATGCAAAGGGTTATGCACAGAAAAGAGGCATTGCTTTTAATGAAACCTTTTCTCCTACTTGCCGAATGACTACTGTTCGTAGCATCTGTGCACTTGCAGCTCATCATGGTTGGAATGTACATTAGTTGGACATTAAAACAACATTTTTGAATGGTGACTTGCATGAAGAAGTGTATGTTTTTCAGCCCTATGGCTTTGTGCAGAAAGAGCATGAAAACCAGGTGTGTAGGTCAAAGAAGGCATTATATGGTTTAAAGCAAGCACCACATGCTTGGTATGAAAAGATACATGCCTATCTGAATGCACATGGTTTTGAGAAAAGTCCAATAGAAAGAACCTTATATTTTAAGCATGCTAGTTATGTGCTTTTGATCATTGTGGTATATGTTGATGACATGCTGCTTACTCGTCCTCATGACATGCATATTTCTGATTTTAAGGCTGATTTCCATGCCTCATTTGAGATGTACGATTTAGGGCATTTGCATCACTATTTGGCATTCAGTTTATGCAAGTTGATGGTGGAATGACTTTGTGTCAAATGAAATATATTGACACATTCAAATGAAATATATTGACACATTATTGCAGCATTTTGGCCTTGAAGACTGTAAGCCTATTGCCAGTCCTATGGAGAGAGGTTTACGATTGAGCCTTCATGATGCTAGAGATGCATTTGATGTTGTTCTCTATCACTAGGCTATTGGATGCTTGATTTACTTATGCATTACTTGGCTAGATATTTAGTTTCTTGTCTCACAGATGAGTAGGTTTATGCATTGCCTAGGTGTCAAGCATTGGTAGGCGGTTAAGTGCATCTTTCACTACTTGAGTGGTACCCAACTACTTGTGTTGTTTTAACCCAAGGGGTGATCACTACCACCAAATTTGCATGCTTTTTCTGACAGTGATTGGGCTAGTTTCTCTGACACTCGTGTGTCCACTAGCGGTTTTTGCTTCATGCTTGGTAGCTCATGTATATCTTGGTTGAGCAAGAAGCAGCCTATTGTGACCACTTCGAGTTGTGAGGCTGAACATAAGGTAACTTTCAGAGCGACTATTGAGTGTGTGTGGCTCATATGCCTTATGGTAGATTTGGGTGTTGGTTTGTCTTCTGCCACCACCATCTTCATTGACAGTCAGAGCACATTAGTAGGTGTGAGGAACCCTGTGTTCCATGCTCGCACCAAGCAAATTGATGTGCATTTCCATTATGTCAAGGAGAGGTTCTCTATTGGGGAGAGTAGCTTGGTATATTTGCCCACATGAAACATTGCAAACCTTTTTACAAAGGCTCTGCCTAGGGAGAAGTTTGAAGCTTTCCGCAAAGGTTTGGTCTTACTTCCTTTTTTTGATTGATTCCACGTAGCTTGGCACTTCCTTATACATGAGTGCTAGCTCCTTGTTCACCACATCACTCCAAGGGGGGATTTGCTGATATATTTAGGTGATGATGTGTGTGAACACTATAGGACCGCGGCGGGCACTTTTTTCCCTCTTTAGGAGGTTTTTTTCCACTGGCTTGTATATACACCTATTGCACTAATGGGATACTTATCTTTGTACATTCTAGTGGTAATACATTCAGCATTGTGCATTCTGATCCAAGCTCTTTCTTCTTCCTTGTGATGTTTGCGTGCTTCCGCATATGTCTAACTCCAACAAGAATACCAATTATGGATGTGTCTCTAAGTGTAGAAACCCTGATGTGTCACTTCGTGGAGATGAACTTTGGCCTGCAAGGTCAAAGCAATTGGAATTCTCAACAAAAGGGTCTGACTAGAGCATGTTTTTGTATTCATCTTCAGAAGATTTTGGTGTCCTCTAGTGATTTTGATGTCCAAATGATTCTACAATCTTTTAGTGTTCTTCGATGATTAGATCCTCTGATGTTTTGGTAGTCTAAAGACTCAGTGTTCCAAGGATTTCATTCTTACACTTACACTTTTTTTGAAACTTTGGGGGTCCTCTAGGATCCCCCTATGTTTGGTAAAATCCATCATCTTAAGTTTTAACTACATTCCATCCTTTGTGTTGCTAGTCATGACCTTTTTCTCACCTACCATGTCATCATAGGTGGATGCCAATTCTAACACATATTCCCTCACCATCTCATCAGTGTCAAATTTCAATTCTTTGTAGCAACACACTGAATAATGATGGTATAACATGGAGGCACAAATTGACAAAGTCTTGAAGGTGCTCGATGGACTCGGATCTTCACCTCTTTATAAAAAGATAGAAGAGCAAGTGGGGGGACACACTTCCATAGATGTACACATGCAGAAATAGGGAGACATAACCTGCAGATCATGATATACATGTCCATGTGCATAAGGATTGATACCGATATAGATAGAAAAGTATATCCAGATACATAGAGGTAGAATATAGAGTTAGAAGCAAACACAAAGTCATGTGCATATAGGTGCTCATAGAAGAGAAGCATAATGTAACATACAAGTGAAGCATAGGTGGACATGGAGGTAAGTAGTCACATATATGCTAAAAATGTGCAGGTAGAAGGTGAGGATTGTGAAGATGTCCCAACGTAAAGAGTGGATTGTTATGTTGATTGACAAGTAGTGACACCAAAGTACTATCGGAGAAGCTGATAAGAGTCTAGCAACCAATGAAGGAAGGTGGAGCTCTTGCTACCATTAGTGTCATGCAAAAGGCCAAATGTTCATCGAATACTTTTTTTATGTTCTTTAATAAAACATATAGTAGTGTGGTCAACCACTAAATGTAAATTTGATCGCATTTTTAACACCTAAGAAATTTGTGTTCATGCTCCCTGTGTACTCTCTTTTTTTGTGTATTTTGTAGGCCCTATGCATAGTACTATGTGTGGCATCTGGAGATCAGTTTTCTACATCAAGAGTATCATCGTGGAGCTCTCAAGAAGGGGAGCCTTGTGTTGTATCCCCATTGCATCATTTCATTTCTATTTCAGAGTACTTTGATGCAAAAGCTTTGTTGCTTTTGTGCAATCAAAGCAAGCACCGGCCCACCCACCTGTGAAGAGAGATGGGGGATGCAATCCAAATATGAGTTGGTGCTGCTACAACCGGCTTCACACCAGCCAACTGAGACTTCAGAGTTGATTATTCAACCCTTTGAGCTTCCTAAATCCACAAAAATATCAGCCAATTACTTTGAAACATGTATCCCAAAAGTTTAAGTCAAGACAGACTAGTTGTGAAATGACTAGCTCCCAAAACTTGCTATTTTTGGACATACACCTGCTGGAAAAACTGAGTAGTGCTCTCAACCTGATAGGAATTAGATTAATTCCTATTGGGCATAGCAAACAGACATAGCAAGCTTGGTAATCCAAGTTAAAAAACTTCAAATGATGAACTGAGGATTGAGAAAAACTTTTAACAAAATTTGGAACATGCCCGCCATTCTTGGGGCTCTGCAGAGATAGACCAGTGCACAGTAAAATAACAATTTCTCCTATAATACAAATCCAATGACCATGAAAGTATATATCCAGAATGTAGACTTAAAGAGCTATCCAAAGCACGTTAAAACACTGAAAGTAGATGAGTACAATTTGAGTTATGAGCTTCTGAAGTTACGACTTTGAGTGAGTATAGCAGAGAACAAAACAGAGAAGTAGATAATGATAGATGTATAGATTCACATATGATTACAACCACATTGGCAATGAATATTTGCACAATGGAAGTAAAATGATAGAGCTATGGAGTAAGCTCTTCAATCTCTACAAAATGACATGAAGTGGTCATGTACAAAGCTTGCTAATTGCCTCTTCCTTCTTGCTCTTTTTATAGCTATTCTTGGAGGGAGTTTTGAATTCGAATTCGAATGGCTCCACCTAAAACTGATCCCCAAAGTTAGGAGATACTCCCTCAGTTCAAAAATTCGTGGTTTTAGGTAGTTAGAGCCACGACTTTGCTTTAACATCATGGATGAGGTAAGCCATCCTTTTCCTTTTTCTTATTTCAATTACAAGAGATAAAATGTACTCTTTTACAGGAGGTGTTCACATGACTAGACATGTGACTTACAAATGATCATAATATCAAGCATATCAAGCATGTAGGCTTGGGTAAAATGCACCAAGCCTAACATGCTTGGCCTCCAAATAAGTCTTCAATTGTCCTTGATTTCGTGCAAGCCAATCATCAACTTGAATCTACTTAACTTTGTACCATCAAGAGCTTTAGTCAACATGTCTGCACATTGCATATCTGTAGAGACATAGGATAGTTGAATATCCTTGCTCATTAGCTTCTCCCTTAAATAATGGTAGTGGACTTCAATATGCTTGGTTCTATCATGGTATACCGGATTAGCTGCAAGATATAGTGAGCTTGTGTTGTCACCAAAAATGTGAGGTGTTGAAGAATGAAGTCCAAGATCTATGTACAAAGACTTTAACCACATGATTTCTTGAGTTGCATTAGCCAAACCTCTATATTCGGCTTCAGTAGAAGATAATGCCATGGTTGGTTGCTTCTTTGATGACCAAGAAATGATTTTTGAACCTGCAAATGATATATACCCAGATGTGCTTCTTCTATCATCTCTAGATCCAACCCAATCTGCATCTGAGTAGAACTTTTGCTCAATATCTGAAGTAAACAAATAAAACAGACCTTCATTCATGGTACCCTTTAGGTACTTGAGGACTCTCTTGGCCACTTTTATATGTGGTCTTCTCGGCTTATGCATAAACTGACTCAATATGCTAACACTATAGCATATATCCACCCTTGGGTGTGTTGCATAGTTCAAACTTCCAACCAAGCTTTGATAGCTTGTGATGTCTTCAATTGGCTCTTTGGTTGTGCCATATACACTTCCTCAGAAATCCATCCATTCAAGAAAGTATTCTTTACATCAAGTTGATAGAGCTTCCAATTTCTAGATGCAGCAAGACTAATGAGAACCCAAATTGTAGGCATTTTTGCAAGAGGAGAGAAAGTCTCCTCATAATCAATACCATGGGTTTGAGCAAAGCCTTTAGCAACTAACCTTGCTTTGTGTCTATTTATACTTCCATCTGGATTCCTCTTGATTTTGTATATCCATCGAGATCCAATTACCTTCATAGATGGCTTGTTAGGTACAATCTCCCAAGTGTCGTTTTCCTTCAGGGCTTCCATTTCTTCATCCATTGCATCTCTCCAAGCTTTCTTGCTTTGTGCTTCTTCGAATGTGGTAGGTTCTTCATTGGTTGAATCCTTTGCAATGTAGATTGAGTGCTTGGTGACCAAAGAAGTATCATAGCCAAACCTCTCTGGTTTCTTCTTCTCCCTTGAAGACCTTCTAAGTGGTTGATGTGAGCTCTCAGGTCCATATGTAGCATCCTGCATCTTTGCTTTACCTTTGTTCTTCCATAGCTTTAGTCTTTCCAAGTCTTCTAGGTCAATCTCCAAATCACTTTCTTCAATCTGCTTTGGCTCCTTTGGTTGAAGTGATGGAAAATCTTCATCCAAGTCATAAGGCAGCTTCACTTTCCTGTGATCATCAAACCATGATTTGTTTTCATAAAAAATTACATCTCTACTCACAGAAAATCCTTTATTGGTTGGATTATACAATCTATATCCTTTTTTTTTTGGTCATAACCAATGAATACACACTTCTCTGCCTTGGGATCCAATTTCCCTCTTACTTGAGAAGGAATGTGAGCATAGGCTAAGCATCCAAAGATTTTACAATGCTCTAGACTAGGTCTTCTTCCATTCCACACTTCATATGGAGTGGTTCCATCTAGTGACTTAGATGGAAGTCTATTTATGAGATATGTGGCTATAGACACAACCTCTGCCCATAGGTAGTTTGACAATCCCTTTTCGTTGAGCATGGACCAATAGATCTATTTCTCCTCTCTGCTACACCATTGATTTCGGGTGTATACCTTGTAGTGACTTCCCTTTTAATGCCTCTTTCATGCAAGAAGGCATCAAATTTAGAAGAGAGGTATTCTCCTCCACCATCTGATCTGAGTCTTTTCAAAGTCCTACCTGTTTGGTTTTCAACAAGAGCAATATACTTCTTAAAACAATTAGACACTTCATCCTTGTGCTTCATGAAAAACAGAATGGTCCACTTGCTACAATCATCTATGAAAGACACATAATATCTTGAGCGTGATATAGATGGCTCCTTACTTGGATCCCACACATCCGTGTGCACTAGATCCAAAGGATTTTGATACATATATCCTTTCTTATTGAAAGGTTGTCTATGAGCCTTGCCCAGTTGACAAGCTTCATAGTTATAAATCATGTGTTGCCTTGTGATATTAGGCAAATGAAGTACACATTGGTCCCTGCAAATTTGTTTGAGTGTCCTCTCACCAATGTGAGCAAGCCTTTTGTGCCATATCTCCAACTCTGTTAGAGTTTGAGATCCATAGCTAAACAAAGCTATGTTCTTTGTATCTTCCACTTCAAAAGTGAAAAGCCTTCCAGTCTTTTCTCCTTTGGCAATCCTTCTAAAGCCTTGCCTTGGGTCTTCAACATATGCTCCAAATCGGTTGAATCTAACCTGCAATCCTTTTTCAACAATCTGTCCAACAGTTATTAAATTTTTGGTAATTGTAGGGACATACAAGACTTTGCTTAAGAGGTTCATATTCCCATCTGATGTCTTCACATTACCTATCTTCTCCACTGAGTGCTTTGTATCATCTCCTCTCTACACTTCATGCTTGTTATGTGGATCTTCCAAATCAGAAAGTAAAGCCACATTTCCTCCTACGTGGTTTGAGCATCCGGAATCAATGTAAAATATGTGATCATCATCCTTACCCTTCTTCATTGATAGATTCATAATCAATAATGAATCTTCTTGACTTTGGTCCTCTGCATAGTTATTGTAATCTCTTCTTCCTCTATGGCCACTTTGATAGTTGGTGTTGTTGTAATTGTTGTTGTAGTAGTTGTTGTTGTAGCCTCCATTGTATCTACCTCTATTTGATCCATAGCCACCTCTATTGAATCCTCTTCCTCTTGAGTTCCTTGGGTTCTTGAAACATTCTTGAGGAGTATGATTAGATAAGCCACATATATTGCAAGGTTGAGATCATTGGAATCTCCCCCTGCCTTGCTTTCCACCTCTGCCTCTTCCTCTAGCTCTTCCTCTACCTGCAAAGTTTTCTTGGAAAGAGCTACCTTCATCTTCATTCTTCCTATTCTTTGACTTGTCCTTGACCTTAGCTTTATCAAAATATAAGGCAAAAGTTTGATTACCTCTTGAGGACTCACCACCTTTGCTAATCTTTGCTTCATGAGTGAAGAGTTGGCCCATGAGTGTGTTGAGGTCGGGTACATGCATATCCATGTATAAATCCATGGTTGTTGTGAATGACTCCCACTTGTCATCTGCTTTGATTCCATTTATGATTTTTCTAATGATTTGCTCATCTTCAATTACCTCTTCAATGCTTCCAAGTTGTTCCGAAATCTCCTTCATCTTTGTGACATAAGCAGTCACACTTTGCTTCGGGATTTTCTTCATTGTTGTGAACTCCATCCACAATTGGTTCTTCCTTGTTCGAGTGTTGGAGGAGAAGAAAGAAGAAAGTGCATTCCACGTCTCTCTTGATGTCTTGCATCCCTTGACATGAGGTAAAAGAAAATAAGAGATTGAGTTTAGAATATAGGACCTTGCAAGTGCATCCTTCGAACACCAATTTGAAAGTCCTTCAACTTCTTCATGTGATGGTTGCCCTTTGTTCCTCATGGTTGGCACTGCTTCATCTCTGGATATGAATCCATATAGATTCCTCCCTTAAAGGTAAGCCTCCATCCTTAGAGACCATGCCGAGTAGTTTTTTTGATCCAATTTCTCAATTGTTCATGGAAATCCATCTCCCATGTTGCTTGACTATGCTCTGATACCACTGTGAAGAGAGATGGTGGATGCAATCCAAAGATGAGTTGGTGCTGCTACAACCGGCTTCACGCGAGCCAACTGAGACTTCATAGTTGATTAGTGGACCCTTTGAGCTTCCTAAATGCACCAAAATATCAGCCAAGTAATTTGGAACATGTATCCCAAAAGTTTAAGTCAAGACAGATTAGTTGCAAAATGACTAGATCCCAAAACTTGCTATTTTTGGACATACACTTGCTAGAAAAACTGAACAATGCTCTCAACCTGATAGGAATTAGATAAGTTACTTTTGGGCATAGCAAATAGACTTAGCAAGATTGCTAATCCAAGTTAAAACACTTCAAATGATGAACTGAGGACTGAGAACAACTTTTTACAAAATCTGGAACATGCCCGCCATTCTCGAGGCTCTATAGAGATAGACCAATGCGGAGTAAAGTAGAGATTTCTCCCAGTCTACAAATCCAATGACCATGAAAATGTATATGCAGAAAGTAGACTTTAAGAGCTATCGATTGCACATTAAAACACTGAAAATAGATGAGTATAGTTTGAGTTATGAGAAGTTACTGCTTTGAGTGAGTATAACAGAGAACAAAACAGATAAGTAGATAATGATAAATGAAACCACATTGGCAATGAATATTTGCATAATCAGAGTAGAATGATAGAGCTATGGAGTAAGCTCTTCAATCTCTACAAAATGACATGAAGTGGTCACGTACAAGGCTTGCTAATGGCCTCTTCCTTCTTGCTCTTTTTATAGCTATTCTTGGAGGGAGTTTTGAATTTGAATTCGAATGGCTCCACCTAAAAGTGATCTCCAAAGTTAAGAGATATTCCCTCAGCTCAAAAATTCATGGTTTTAAGTAGTTAGAGCCACGACTTTGCTTTTACATCATGGATGAGGTAAGCCATCCTTTTCCTTTTTCTTTTTTCAATTACAAGAGATAAAATGTACTCTTTTACAAGAGGTGTTCACATGACTACACATGTGACTTACAAATTATCATAATATCAAGCATATCAAGCATGTAGGCTTGGGTAAAATGCACCAACACCACCCAAGGCTTTATCGAAGGATTATGACTAAGGTGTAAACCAAAGCATAGACCTTGGAAAACCTTGTCATTCGACTCAACAAATTAACCATTGGTGCCATTGGCATTGTGTGAGGGAGGACCTCAACGATCAAGCAAGATGGAGGTTTTTGGTACTTCTTGGGAGGTCACCCACCCTAGTTTGTTCCCCCTAAAGCTCTCTTAACCAAAAATCTCTTGCCATTAAGCTACACTCTTGTGGTACTTCATGAAGGGGAAAGACTAAAACATATTTTGGGCCTCAAAGCTTCATTCTTTGCTTTCAAAACCTATTTTGAAGTATTATTGGGGTGATTTTTGGAGACATTTTGGAGTACTTTCACGCATAGTTCTCTTTTCACAAGTTCAAGAACATCAAGAAGAGTGTTCTTTGTACTTATCCAACAATGAATATCATATATGGGTTTATGTTTTCAACCACCGTAGTAAATCTATAGATTTCTTGAAAGGTTTTCAATTCTGGTAGAAGAAACCACCACAAGTTTATGGATGTTTTTTGAGCCTCAAGAACAAAGTTGATAGATAGTTGGTGTTGTTGGCTACTTTTTTGGCTATGAATTCAGCCTTTTATTATCATTTTACTACATATATTGAGCACATACACACTATGCATGTTTATGTGGACACTACTTTTGTACCTCCATGTAGTCATTGATATCGCGGTTATCTCTTTGCATAAAGCCTTTGACATTGCTAATGACAATCATGGTGAGGTTTTCTTAACTAGGAGACAGCCAGATGTTGGGGTCTCTTTTGTGATGCAAGTGGAAGACTTACCTAGTGTTGGGGTATTCTTTAGTTGAAAGGGACTTGAGTGTTTGTAGGGGAAGAATGGAGAAGAAGAAGACATACAAATGTGTTGGAAGCCCTTGTGTCTTTAGTAACAATAAAAACTACAATATCCCTGTCTAAAATGAGACAAAAGTATTGCTTGTGCATAGTGCATAAGCCAAAGAGCACAGACAAGTATACAAAAATACCACAAATTCTTGTGCGAGTCAACCTCCTCAATGTCAGTCCTCCACCTTGTCCAATAGCTTGCCCTTGTGCACACCTTGCACTCAAGCTTCCAATAAGGGTGAAGGAAGGATCAATCTTTGTTGTGGATGTGCAACACTTCCTTAATGGTAGTGGTTTCACCTTAGGTGCTCTCTTACTTGCTCTCTATGTACTCACTAGTCAAGTCTTTTGCTCCTCTTGCTCTTTCTTAGTTCTTAGTGTAACTTTCCCCAAAGAACTTCTATTAATTTCCTTGTGTGTGTCAATATCTGGCTTCAACTATTAGTGTATCTTGGTGCTCACTTTGATGTCCCAAGAATCACTTAATGTGTAAAGCCAATGATTACCTATTTTTCCTTGTAGTGAGTTTAGGAGAAACAAAATTTTAAATGGGGGAGCCACACATAAATGTTTGCATAAAGCTTTCTCTTCATATGGCTTCCACTTTTGACCTTCAATTCTTCAAAATGTGTGCATAAGGGAGGGTTCACATGAGCCTTCCAAAACACTTAATAACCTTGAAAACCTTTCAGAAAGACCATTCTACAACCTGCATTCAACTTTTCCTATAAAACCATTGTGAACAAACTATTTGTGCACTACCTGTGCACCCTTGATCTCGACCACTTGTGCACCACTTTACACTTTTGCACCACCTGTGCATTCACTTGCAAAGTCATCACTTTGACCTTTGACCAGCTCCACAATTGAAAACTTTAACCTTTTCACCAGCTCAAAAATTACCCACCATAAATGTGTCATTGCGACACCTTTTGTGTAAAACCTTCAAAATGACATATGAGAAATCCACCAAGTCCACCAAGAGAAAGAAACAACAACCACAAGGTAATAATCAAAACTTGACACCAGACATTGAAGAAGAAGCTAGACAATGGAGGGTAGGAAGGAAATGTTAGCAAGGGTTTAAGGGCTAACAAGGATAGGGCACAGGGGAAGGATTAGGGTTGGGTTGAGGTATAAATAGAGGGGCAAGGAGTATGATTTGGGACTGATGATAGTGAAAAAAATGCCAAAACATGGAAGATAGAGATGATCCATGTGAAACATGTGAGAAAATAAGGAGGGAATAGACCAAGTGGACCATGTGTGGGATCAAAATGATAAATGTGTACAAAACAAATGACTTTTGATCAAAATATTACAAAAGTGATTGATTTTGATGAAGCTAATGCAAAAATGAGTCTAGGAGCATAAAAAAACATGAAATTGATCCCAAATTTGAAAACTTTGGCCATCTGAGGTGCAATCCAGAGCTAAAAGTATTTAGCCAAAGAGAAACAAAAAAAATTCCACACCATAGGATAAAAATATATCCTATGGTGGGGGGGTTTTCATAGCCTCTATTTTTTTAACCAACCCATTTCAGGGCCTAGGAGCTTTTCTCGGCAACACAAAATTGTGCACAACTATAAGGGTAGTGCACATGGATGCCACCACCTCAGCCAAGCTCTCTTTTCCATCCCATTGTAATCTTCTTATGAAAGTAGTTCAAAATGATTTCTTGACAAACATCTTGGCTTTCTGTGTACGTGTGTTCTTGCACATGCATTGGGTCCTCTTTTGGGAATTAGGCATTTGGGGTGGTCCAGGATGTCTATTGGCAGTAGTGAGAGGCACAGACGACGAGGAAGTATGTGAAGGAGCATTACAATGAAGTAGTGGGGAGCCAAGCAGATTATTTTTTCAAAAGAAATATGCTTTATAATAGTTTAACAATGATTTTCATGACTCTTGTACCATATGTAACATAGAAAAACCACTTTTGTAATTAGTAGCTCCATTTTGTGCAAGCCAAGGAGTCCTTGAGCTTGAGGAGCTTAGGTAGAATGAGACTATAAATTTTGGTTATTTTTAGACCTCGTTTAGACCTTCAAATAGCACCTAGAACCTATTTTTTAACTATGCCGGTCACTAGATGTGAAACCAATCAAAACTAGTAAAAAAACTATAAAGAGAGCTATAAAGCTCATTTTTTAGGTTGGCTAGTGTGCTTAGAGCTATTTTGAGCTTGTAATTGAGATCTTGAGTAATAGAGTGTATTTTTCCTATATTCCATTGTGTCTTGCTTGTCTCTTACATGTGTGTGTGCATCTCTATGCTTCTCACCTTCACTCTCACTACATCTTGCGTTCACAATCTTCATATCACTCCTATCTCTTCCGTGGATTGACATTAAGGAGGTGACGCTTCTTAATGTGGTACCTACCATTGTGCTAGAGCAACACCAAATTTGGCACCATTGTCGGGGATCGAGTCTAGGACGAATGTGTGATGGTAAGAGTATAGCAAGAAGTGGCATTGGAAGTTTAAAATTTCAGTTTTTGTTGTTGTTTTTAATTTTTTTGACCATCACGACGGGCTCATGCCATCGTGATTGCTCGCAAGTTAGACCATCGCAACGTTTCATCTTAGACCATCGTGACGCTTCATCTTAGACCATCACGATGCCTTGCACGATCGGACCATCGAGACGGTTCACCTGAGCCATCACGACGGTCCTAGACCATTGCGATTATCTTAGACCATTGCGATTGTCCACCCAAAATGAAAAAATTAGGGTTTGGCAATTTTGAGGCTATTTTGAGAGAAATTTTGGGTGACTAAGCTCATTGGAGACCCCTTAGCTCATATTTGAAGAAAAACTTGTTTGTCACTTTCCACCCCCGAGGGCTTGAACGTTCCTATCTTTTTTGTTTGAAGTCCATTTTTTGAGCTTGATAGCTTATTAGAAAGCTCTTTACGAGTACTACTCAAGAAGAATGCATTGATATTTAGAAAAGATAGATTGAAGTTGACCCATTTGTGGGACTAGCAAAGAAAGGGGGTATTGGACAAATTTTGACCAAAGGAGAGAGGACCCTCAAAGGTGTAGATATCAAAGTGCTTGATCATTAAGTTAAGAATTGGTCTAAACATTGGATTTTTACAGGTCTAGCAAGGGCTATCAAAGGCAATCAAGGCAAGGCATTGAAGAACGCAAGGCCTGGGAAATGCGACTTCTTGGGCATCAGGGCAATCAAAGAAGCTGACTCTAGGTTGGCATCAAGTCCAAGAGAATTACTTTTTCAAGTCCAAGACTAAGATAAAAGTGTGCGATACAAAAACCTAAATGAAAGAATTTAAGTATGACAAAACGAGAACTCAAAAGTACAACAAAAAGTTGACTCCTAACGTAAACATTGAGACAAGACAAGAATTTATAGGAATTTAAAAAGAAACAAACAATAAAGAACAAAGAGACATTGACGACGATCAGAGAGTGCCAAGAAGTAAATTCATGAACCTTAGATCGGGCAAGCATATAGGTACATCAGAGCGACGAAGCCTTAGATCATCACAAGCAAGTGTAGGGATTAGTGCACGTTCGTGGGCTCAACAATTGAATAGCTACCCTTACGGCTTGGGCTCAGATACCAGTGAATTAGAAATGGCCTTTAGCATAGAAAGACCAGAAGGAGGGTTAAACATAGCATATTTGGAAAGACCCAAAGGACCCTATAGAGCTCAATTAGAATATGTCCGAACCAACCACTTAGGTGCTCGCATCTATGAGGATGGTTTGCAAAGACTAGTGGTGCAATTGCACAATCCTAACCAACCCATTGGATTGGAACATCTAGTGGTGAAATTCGAGAGAGATGCATACATAGACAAAGAAGGAACCATGTACATCAAAAGTACTCAACCAAATCATACCAATGGGTTCGGTGTAGTTCAATTAGATACAGAAGTGAAAACCCAAGGAAAAGAACCATTAGGAGAAGAGCCCAGGACACCTAGAGGGAAATCGGTACTAACAAGGGTACTAATCCCAGACTGGATCCCTTAGGATAATAGAAGCATAGAATTGTTTTTGAATAAGGAGAGAGACTTTGAGGTGTAAGATATCACACAAAATTTTCATGATTATCACACGAGTTTCTCTCTCTTCAAAATTTGCATAAGATATGTTTTAAATGAACTTACATGGAATTTCTTAAAGGATTTGACAACTTTAATCTAGATTAAGCACAATTAATTGAAATCCTTACACAACCCTTTTTGGGCCATTTTTTACCCTGATGTTTTGTGAACTTGTCAGATTTGTAGGAAACATGTTGGCCGTCCTCCATGAGTACACCTTCGACTGCCATGCGTGACATGTTTGTGTGCACTCAAATGGTTTATCAAAATTTGGAAGCTTAAGGAGAGAAGTGTTGCACATCGTGACTTTAAGTTCTTTGAATGCCTCTTCTTTTCCTTGCCCCCATCTGAAGGTCTCCTTCTCTTTGATCAACTCAAGTAGTGGGGTTGCTATCTTGGTGAAGCCTTGGATGAAGTGGCAAGGGAATTGATAGAATTTGATAAATTCTCGGACTTCTTTGACAAAGGTTGGAGGGGCCCATTGGAGCACTACTCCCACTTTCTTGGGGTCAATGTGGAGCCCAAGCTTTGAGATGATGAAGCCCAAAAATTCCTCCTTCATGGCAAACTTGCATTTGCTTGGCTTTGCGAAGAGTCATCGTTCGTAGAGACCTTGGAGGACGTGTTTGTAATGCTCTTCCAACGTGCAGCTATAGATGAGAAAGTCATCAATGTAGATGATGAGAAAAAGTTTGATCAAGTCTCAAATGCAATCATTCATCTCCCGAAAAAAGGTTGTAGGGCTGCTCGTTAGACCGAATGGCATAACTATCCATTCATAGCTGCCATATCACATGCAAAAATCTATCTTTTGAATGTGCTCTTGGGCCACCCTGATCTGGTGGTATCCCGAATGGAGGTCTACGCACATGAAGTATTTGGCCTTCCCAAGGCGATCTAGAAGATCCTCCATAATTGGGACTAGGTATTTACTCTTGATCGTGTTTTTGTTGAGGGCTCAATAATCAATGCATAAGTGCAATGGGCAATCTTTCTTCTTCAAAAAGAGAACGAGTGACCCAGAATGTGAGTTGCTTTGGCCAAATGTACCCTTGTTCCTCTAGTTCATGTAGTTGTCACTTTATCTCTTTTAAGTCAATTTTGTTCATCTTGTACGCCTGTGATGGGGATAGTTGGTCATGCAAAGTGTCTATCCAATGTTGGACATTGTGTAAGGATGGGAGCCCAAGTAGGACTATTTTGTGAGTACCTCCACTTATTTGACAAGCAAAAATGGAAGCTTGGATGGCCGATCTTTGATTCGTTGATCTAAATTGAGTCCGTCTCTTGCTCAACTAGTCATAACACACATAGACGTGAAATCCCCCCTTGATACATTGTCTTGTTGAACTACTTATGTGACATCATCTTGGGCATGTGTTTTGAGGATGTGGCCCTTTCTTGAGAGTCAAGTTCTCTTTGGGACTTATGTCCATTGCACCTATGTTCATGCTTTGGTTGGGGATCATCTCTAGAGGCATTCACTCTATGATAGTCGATCACAGGGACTTGCCCGTTCTGATCTAGGAGCACTTTGTCCACACCTTTTCCAAAGAAACTAATTATATGTTGATCCATGAAAGAGAGCCCAAGTATGAGTTCAAATGTTTCCATGGGTATGATGAGAAAATCCAAGTGACCGAACCATTGGCTGTTGATCTATAATTGATTTAGTAATTAGGCTAGGACAAGTAGTTTCGTCATTCTTTTGTATTTTATGCAACCCACAATAATTAAAGGTTTGGATGGAATTAATTATAGCATTTGAATGTTCAAATTAACGATAATTTTAAAAGTTCTTGTAGAAATTATTTTCTATAAATGAATGTTTGATGGGGAAAATGGTCGTTGATAGTTGTGGTTAAAAGGGGATCATATGGTAAAAGCTATATTTTTTATTTTCTATTATGTGAATGTATTAGTAGCATGAATACATATATTGAGTTCGAATAGTAGTGAAGGCCTTGAGCAGACTCAACTATCTTGTGTGTCACAATCGTGGAATATATGGAAGGATGATTAGTTTATGTAGTTGTGACTAGGGACTGAAGATTGTTTGAAGGCGTTTTGAGTTACATAGCAATTAGAAGTCTCAATAAGGAAATAGGTGGCAATAGTTTGATGTGATAAAAGATAGTTAGTCTGCAATGTTGTCTTTGATGTATTACAATTCATATATTTGAACTTAGCTAAGTTGTCCAAAAAAACTTCATTATTTATCAGTCGGAGGTTCGTAATTACTAATTGTAGGTGAATAGATTGTTCTTGAGCAAACACTGGCTTCCTTATGAAGTAGAAGAAAACCTCAGTAGAGCTTTAGTGCCTTCTTCACCCCTAATCACAAAAAGTGACCATAATTCTAAGAGTTTCGACTCTACTCATGTAGATAGTCCACCCGCATATTACACGGAGTCACCAGAACATGTGGAAACATATCAATATGATAGTCCACCATTGGAACCGAGTTGTGAGCTCGATTATGCTAATGTGATGTATACCAACCCTAATCCACGGACCAATTAAGACAGCAAAGACCACAAGGCCCTAGAGGACCATGCTTTAGGTGCCAAGGAGATCATTTCATAAAGGATTGTCCACATCCTCCAATAGCAGGACCATCACAATACTATAACATACAAGTTTTAGGTGCCAAATGTGGTAAAGAGCATGTCATCAAAGATTGTCTCAAAACCCTACGAATGCTTCAAAAGTGACACCGATCAACGTGATAGGTATTGTACATAACGCAGACGGATCTTGCCCTACATACATGCCTATCCAAGCTATAATAAGAGCCCAAGCGCTCTTACAAAAGCAACAACTTAATCTTGAAAAAATAGCCAGAACCAACGAAGTTGGAGAGTCTCGTAATAACAAGATGAACTCTTGGAAGGACTATAGAGAAAGAATTAAGAGGAAATGGAGTAAAAATATAACTGAGTTGGAAGGAAATTTAAAGGAATCTAGGGCCAAAATCCTAGAATTGATTTCTCAAGAATCTAATCAGGAGAACCTAGCTCAGAGATCAGGATCAGTTTTGGCAGCACCTATACCAAAACATTTGGACATGATGTTTTGTGCATATCAGGCGAGACTAAAAGAAGGACCCCAGATAGTTGAAATGAGTAAGAACTATCCAAGAGTGTACAAGAGGTGACCATGACAACAAAGCTACTAGTGTGCCATGATGATGACCTGATAGAACCCCTAATCCTTGGCCAAGATTGGTTATACAATCACTTACTGGACCTAAATCTTAGACAAGGCTCCTTGTAGATTGGAACCTTAGATCAACAACGAGTGATACCGCTTGAATTCCCTAACAACACTCTGCCTGAGGTATGTAACCCTAGAACATATGAAATGCATGCAAAGGAGAACCAAAAGATCTTTGGCCAGATAAATCACGTTAGGTATACAACAACCCACGCGGGTTTGGCGATAGACAATTGCCATTCAGAAGAACGTCAAAGATTTTCCCTTGGTCTTCTTGCAAACTAGAAGGGGTCACCACCCAACAGCTAGGTCAGGTGGGTTACATCAGCAGTCAGGTGGACCGCATGAGCGGCCAAATGGACACTATAGCCTATAGTGCCCATCCTTCCACACTTACTATAGATTGGCCTAGATTAATGGTACAAAATGTTGCACTTCCTAATGGGCAAGTTTCGCAAGTGTTGGACCTCCCTTCTTTTCCAAAGCAGAGTGTCCATGCGACCTCTCAAACCCAACCACGAAGGAGTCTCCCACGACTGAGGAACCCAAACTGACAATCCTACCAGACGATGCAAAGAAAGCATCAGTATACGCATCATAAAGCAAGCATCATGAAACAAATATGGGTGCCAAAAGGACAGAAAGCACAGATAGATTTCAACAATTCAGACAATGATAACAAGAAGTTAAGGCAGAAGCAGAGTCAGCATCTAACATCTCCTCGACCTTCTTCTACAAGTACAAATAGTCGACATGTTTGGATAGCCAAGAAGTACTTAACTCATAAGCCCACACCCATGCAGATTTGGGTACCCAAACAGTGTATTATAGCTCAACACTCAAGCCATGTAACATATACCCATTTGAAATCTCTTCACCCATCGATACCACAACATCTGATATCACCTTTTGTCCCGCAACAGAAACATACTACCCACTCAACCACCATTAGGAGATGGATACCAAAATGTATCCAGAAGCCTTCGTAGGATCAATTGTATAACATTAATTTCATCCTGAATAACCAACTCCCTTGTAATAATTCACTCTCAGCTAAAATTTTTATAAACTCATCTACACTAACCCAACATCACTTGTACTAACATCTAATCAAGCAATGTATGCACTATCGAAAGCATGTAGGTGTCTATAGACCTGCATTGGTTTTGCAAAAAATCATTGCATAAACCATCTCACAAGACTTGGCTACACAGGTTACACATCGGTTATGGAAAGGGATTGCAATCTCACTTTAATGGGATCATGATTAATTTCCATACTAATGTGCTAATCTTTTGTAGTAGATCTTCTCCGCATCTGCATCCATCATCATGCAGACAGAAGGACCGTCTGAAGCTGGCCCCAGTGTACCTGTGGTCAATTTTGGTGAATTATTGGCTGAGCCACATCCTACATCCCAACCACCTGAATCTCAAGGATTCCCAGGACCAATGCCGATTGATGATCCTCTTAGGGGATACACCGAAAAAGTTCACCGTAATTCCCATTGGTTTCAAGGTCTAGCAGGACCTTTAGCATATGCAGATTTTATTTTTGATGCCACGTTGACTTTTGATAGTATTAAGTGGGGCAAGTATCAATTTGTCTCCAGAGAATTTAAAGCACTCCAAAATACAGAAGAGTTAAAGCACATTTGGGCTAGAGCAAGTTTCATGGAATACTTCAGTGACCCATGACCCAAACGGGATTTTTATAGATGCTACTACGTGGTGACCACACTTACAGCCTCTGGGAACAAGGACTTGGCGGGTACTTTCATTGTGCCATCTTTCATAAATGATCCCCCATTCAAGAAGTTCTATCTTTCAAAAGACCTCATTCGAGTAGCAATTAAGATCCACAGAACTCACACGCCAACATAGCACGAAAGGCTTATTCGAGAGCCGATGAAGCGTTGTGATGTCGTGAAATGGGAAGACATTCGGCCATTACACTTGAATTATCTAAGCCGTTACGTATATGTATGCAACATTTTGCATTCCCAGCTTAAGATCGTTTCACTATGCGTCACAAGCGTATTTGGTTCGGATTATATTTAGCATGTACTGGGCCCCAAACCATAGATCTTGCAAGTTGGATCATTGATCAATTATATTTAGCTCAACAGAGATGGGAGAGAAAAAAATTCATCCATGGATGTTGCACTCTTACTCGAATTGCCTATATGTGTTTGACATATGATTTGCCTATAGAACGCGCAATGACAATTGAAGAATTGAAGCCATTCAAAGGAACCGCTGTCGTCATGTTCACGGAAAGGAGAGAGAAGCAAAGATAAGAATCACACTTGGGAGTACTTAAGTGAACTATGATTCGATAAGAGTTTACGTACGAAATCACTTCTTAAGCAGATTTAGCTTCATACGATATTTACAACAAACGATTACTGATGACACTTGTTGACTTACTACATTAAGGAAGCATAAGTCCTAAATATCTTTAATTGCACACACAATGCATTTAACTCAAGTGCGTTGAGTTTAGCACATTTAAGCATCGTTATCTTTTAAGGCATCACATAGATCTTTGTCATAATTCAATGAAAATCATTTTTCGTTTCTGATTGTGGCAATGGTTTAACACATGGTTTATATTCATCAATCATATACGCATGTTAGCACTTCGTAAGACTTCAGCTATTGTTCCACACAATACACTCAGAATTTCATCGCAGTTCAAGTTTCAATATACAAAAAGAGCCAATTCTTATTCGAACGTAGCTTTTGTATGTTTCCATGTCAAATTCGAAAAATCATGTGTGTGCTTATAAGAACTATAAAGAACCTACTGAGCACGTTCTTGCGTTATTGTGGTACTTCATAGTTTATCAAGCATATGTGCACTTCATTTGATATAAATGTTTATATTCCATTAGTCAAATGGGTCCACTCCAGAGTATCATCTCAAATTGTTTTCGAATAACTTATTATCCATGAGCGTGAATTTAGTTTATCATCTCACCATACAATTAATCCAGCTGAGATGCTTGTATAAGTAAATAATCATCGCAGCATAGGTCAAGCATGTATACCAAGACGTATGACAACCACATGGTTCAAAGTCTGTCACAGAACAATACAGGATCTCGCTCTTATTTGAGCATCAATTTTATACTTAAGGCTGAATTTAGATTGGCACTTCAATCAATCATATAACTCAATCACGTATATAGCCTCTGTCACATCTTAAAACATTTCAGAGCATTCTTATAACAAGAACATTCATAGCCTTAACTATAGACACTAGCTAGGTTGCAGTCACATCCTTTTGAGTTTATCTATGCATAGCAATTAACATCAACCCACAAACTTTATACATGCGCTATTTGCGAATTCAACATGCCATATTAATTCAAAGAAAATAACACATCGAAACAACCTTTTACTTTTAACGCGAAGCAAACTCAACATAGTGCATTGATAGATTTATCGAACTAACCTCAATGTTTAACAGTAACATACCACTCATTTGTGTTAGTGCGGTCCCTCTGGTGTAAAGATTGTCAGCAAATCTTTTTCCTCATTCTGCATGTCTCGAAAGACCTTTATGTACTCATCACACATGAAAGAAGTGGAGCAACTTTGGTTCTAACAACTTTTGCAAATTATACTGACACTACTCCTAGAATTTGCTAAACATTATGTCCACCTGTAATCAGCATTTCGCCAGCTTCCATTCTGATCATCTGCGCATTCATCTTCTTTGTCTGAAGTGCTAAATTTCTTTCCATCTGTTATCAAGCAGACATTGATCTATGTTGAATTCTCTTTTCCCTTCCAGTTTTAGATTCACTTATGAACGTTTTATCGCCTCTTGTGGATGTAGAAGCTTTCTCCACTGTCGATGGTGTAATTCGCTTATTTGAACAGCTCGAGCTCCTCCTCTTCAACTTATCCTTTCGTACTCTTCTGCCTCTCGCACACTTGGAGAAAGAGCTGGTATGTCGTCACCTCCACTTTTTCCACAGCGACCTCCCTCTGTGCAGTATTAGCTTCCCCTTTTCTGAGGATCATATCTAATCAACAACGCTCCATAAATATGGCTTGAATCGGATAGCCATCCCAGGAGATATGGCAGATCTCTATATACAAGTCTTGTTCCCTCCCTTAGACCTTCGCGTGAAAGAGCCCTCCAATTTAGGACATTCCGAACGGAAGAAGAAAACCCTCTGAGAGATGTCCCCCCTCAGAAAATATCTTGGTATGTTGTCATGTTCACGGAAAGGAGAGAGAAGCAAAGATAAGAATCACACTTGGGAGTACTTAAGTGAACTATGATTCGATAAGAGTTTACGTACAAAATCACTTCTTAAGCAGATTTAGCTTCATACGATATTTACAACAAATGATTACTGACGACACTTCTTGACTTACTACATTAAGGAAGCATAAGTCCTAAATATCTTTAATTGCACACACAATGCATTTAACTCAAGTGCGTTGAGTTTAGCACATTTAAGCATCGTTATTTTTTAAGGCATCACATAGATCTTTGTCATAATTCAATGACAATCATTTTTCTTTTCTGATTGTGGCAATGGTTTAACACATGGTTTATATTCATCAATCATATATGCATGTTAGCACTTCGTAAGACTTCAGCTATTGTTCCACACAATACACTCAGAATTTCTTCGCAGTTCAAGTTTCAATATACAAAAAGAGCCAATTCTTATTCGAACGTAGCTTTTGTATGCCATTCCATGTCAAATTCAGAAAATCATGTGTGCTTATAAGAACTATAAAGAACCTACTGAGCACGTTCTTGCGTTATTGTGGTACTTCATAGTGTATCAAGCATATGCACACTTCATTTGATATAAATGTTTATATTCCATTAGTCAAATGGGTCCATTCTAGAGTATCATCTCAAACTATTTTCGAATAACTTATTATCCATGAGGGCGAATTCAGTTTATCATCTCACCATACAATTAATCCAGCTGAGATGCTTGTATAAGTAAATAATCATCGCAACATAGGTCAAGCATGTATACCAAGACGTATGACAGCCACATGGTTCAAAATCTATCATAGAACAATATAGAATCTTGCTCTTATATGAGCAGCAATTTTATACTTAAGGCTGAATTTAGATTGCCACTTCAATCAATCATATAAGTCAATCATGTATATAGCCTGTGTCACATCTTAAAACATTTCAGAGCATTCTTATAACAAGAACAATCATAGCCTTAACTATAGACACTAGCTAGGTTGCAGTCACATCCTTTTGAGTTTATCTGTGCATAGCAATTGACATCAACCCACAAACTTTATACATGCACTATTTGCCAATTCAACATGCCATATTAATTCAAAGAAAATAACACATCAAAACAACCTTTTAGTTTTAACCTGAAGCAAACTCAACACAGTGCATTGATAGATTTATGGAACTAACCTCAATATTTAATAGTAACATACCACTCATTTGTGTCAGTGCGGTCCCTCTAGTGTAAAGACTGTCAGCGAATCTTTTTCCTCATTCTGCATGTCTTGAAAGACCTTTATGTACTCATCACACATGAAAGAAGTGGAGCAGCTTTGGTTCCAGCAACTTTCGCAAATTATACTGACACTACTCCTAGAATTTGCTAAACATTATGTCCACCTGTAATCAGCATTTCGCCAGCTTCCATTCTGATCATCTCCGCATTCATCTTCTTCGTCTGAAGTGCTAAACTTCTTTCCATCTGTTATCAAGCAGACATTGATCCATGTTGAAGTCTCTTTTCCCTTCCAGTTTTAGATTCACTTATGAATGTTTTATCTCCTCCTGTGGACGTAGAAGCTTTCTCCACTGTCGATGGTGTAATTCCCTTATTTGAACAACTCGAGCTCCTCCTCTTCAAATTATCCTTCCGTACTCTTCTGCCTGTCGCACACTTGGAGAAAGAGCTAGTATGTCATCACCTCCACTTTTCCCACAGCGACCTCCCTTTGCGCAGTATTGGCATCCCCTTTTCTGAGGATCATATCTAATCAACAATGCTCCATAAATATGGCTTGAATTCGATAGCCACCCCAGGAGATATGGAAAATCTGTATATACGAGTCTTGTTCCCTCCCTTAGACCTTCGCGAGAAAGAGCCCTCCAATTTAGGACATTCCAAACGGAAGAAGAAAAACCTCTGAGAGATGCCCCCCTCAGAAAATATCTTGGTATGTCGTCATGTTCACGGAAAGGAGAGAGAAGCATAGATAAGAATCACACTTGGGAGTACTTAAGTGAACTATGATTCGATAAGAGTTTACGTACAAAATCACTTCTTAAGCAGATTTAGCTTCATACGATATTTACAACAAATGATTACTGAGGACACTTGTTGACTTACTACATTAAGGAAGCATACATCCTAAATATCTTTAATTGCACACACAATGCATTTAACTCAAGTGAGTTGAGTTTAGCACATTTAAGCATCGTTATCTTTGAAGGCATCACATAGATCTTTGTCATAATTCAATGACAATCATTTTTCGTTTCTGATTGTGGAAATGGTTTAACACATGGTTTATATTCATCAATCATATATGCATGTTAGCACTTCGTAAGACTTCAGGTATTGTTCCACACAATACACTCAGAATTTCGTCGCAGTTCAAGTTTCAATATACAAAAAGAGCCAATTCTTATTCGAACGTAGCTTTTGTATGTTTCCATGTCAAATTCGGAAAATCATGTGTGTGCTTATAAGAACTATCTAGAACCTACTGAGCACGTTCTTGCGTTATTGTGGTATTTCATAGTGTATCAAGCATATGCGCACTTCATTTGATATAAATGTTTATATTCCATTAGTCAAATGGGTCCATTCTAGAGTATCATCTCAAACTGTTTTGGAATAACTTATTATCCATGAGCGCGAATTCAGTTTATCATCTCACCATACAATTAATCCAGCTGAGATGCTTGTATAAGTAAATAATCATTGCAACATAGGTCAAGCATGTATACCAAGATGTATGATAGCCACATGGTTCAAAATCTATCATAGAACAATACAGGATCTCGCTCTTATATGAGCAACAATTTTATACTTAAGGCTGAATTTAGATTGCCACTTCAATCAATCATATAAGTCAATCATGTTTTATACTTAAGGCTGAATTTAGATTGCCACTTCAATCAATCATATAAGTCAATCATGTATATAGCCTGTGTCACGTCTTAAAACATTTCAGAGCATTCTTATAACAAGAACAATCATAGCCTTAACTATAGACACTAGCTAGGTTGCAATCACATCCTTTTGAGTTTATCTGTGCATAGCAATTGACATCAACCCACAAACTTTATACATGCGCTATTTGCAAATTCAACATGCCGTACTAATTCAAAGAAAATAACACATCGAAACAACCTTTTACTTTTAACCCGAAGCAAACTCAACACAGTGCATTGATAGATTTATCGAACTAACCTCAATATTTAACAATAACATACCACTCATTTGTGTCAGTGCGGTCCCTCTGGTGTAAAGACTGTCAGCGAATCTTTTTCCTCATTTTGCATGTCTCGAAGGACCTTTATGTACTCATCACACATGAAAGAAGTGGAGCAACTTTGGTTCCAACAACTTTCGCAAATTATACTGACACTACTCCTAAAATTTGCTAAACATTATGTCCACCTGTAATCAGCATTTCTCCAGCTTCCATTCTGATCATCTGCACATTTATCTTCTTCGTCTGAATTGCTAAACTTCTTTCCATCTGTTATGAATCAGACATTGATCTATGTTGAAGTCTCTTTTCCCTTCTAGTTTTAGATTCACTTATGAACGTTTTATTTCCTCATGTGTACGTAGAAGCTTTCTCCACTGTCGATTGTGTAATTCTCTTATTTGAACAGCTCGAGCTCCTCCTCTTCAACTTATCCTTCCATACTCTTCTGCCTGTCGCACACTTGGAGAACGAGCTGGTATGTCATCACGTCCACTTTTTCCATAGCGACCTCCCTCTGTGCAGTATTGGCTTCCCCTTTTCTGAGGATCATATCTAATCAACAACGCTCCATAAATATGGCTTGAATCCGATAGCCACCCCAGGAGATATGGCAGATCTGTATATACGAGTCTTGTTCCCTCCCTTAGACCTTCGCGAGAAAGAGCCCTCCAATTTAGGACATTCCAAACGGAAGAAGAAAAACCTCTGAGAGATGCCCCCCTCAAAAGAAACTTCATCCTCCCTCGTGAAGATCACGTGATCCTGCCGCCCCAAGCAGCTATCATTTTTAAAAGAGCGCAATCTCCTCTTAAGCATAATATGAAAGTTGTTATTGATACACAAACTAAACATTCAAAAATGGAAGCCTTTGTTTTGCCTTGAAGCACCTCCTAGTGAATTCGTGAAGGGGAGAGCGAGAAGCCTCCCATGATTTGGAGTACATTCCAACTTCAAAACAATAAGTTGAAGCTTTCTGGCAGTGCGTTGTGATGCTCTGTAACTTGACGTGAGCTTTGAATTAATGCTTCATATGACATTATGGGCTAGCTCTTCACATCCGACCACACGGCTATCGGCACGAAAGCAACGGTCGGTGGATCAGGCCAACCACTAGAATGACGGCACACGCCGGGTGCTTGAAGCTTTCTCAGGTTATCGTAGTATTTGGGAAAATAATTCGTCTCGAATCTCAAGTGAATACTCGAAAAATCAAGACAATTGATTAGTTCAACTGCAAAGAACTTATCAAAATTTGTGACATCATTAAACTAAAACTAGCTTTGGAAGCTTGAGAAGTAAATATAAATTCAGAAGATTTCTTCGAAATTCAATCTTTTTAGGAATCGTAGAAACAATTCATCATGTATTTCATGCACAAAACTTAAGATTTTCCCAAAATTCAGTATACTTAAGGCTTAAACATTCATATGCATTTTGTGGAGGGAAATGTAATGAACTTTCGAAACCATTCAAGCATTATTTTGATGTCTTTTATTAAATCGTAGAAGCCGATAACTTGTTTTAATAACAAAGTGAACCATGAGTTTAGCATAAACAATTATCTAATGCATGCGATGTCTCTTCATTTTTTTTATGTTTCTTAAAACAAATCTATTTGTATTTGAAAAATTCAAATAAATTTCTTTGTTAGTTAACATATTTCATCTCTACATATTTCGAATTGTGAATTTTTGTTTTATTCTCTAGGTGAACAGTACTTCCTTAATACATTAATAGCATTGTAAAATCACAGTTCATAGTACCTGTTTTTCATGAATTATCCTTAATAATAGGTTCAAACTTGGCGTCACAAAAGATGCACACACATCGTTGGAAGAGCTATTAATGTCTTTCAATTTGCCAAGTTTGAACTTTGGTTCAAACTTGGCGTCACAAAACACACATCGTTGGAAGAGCTATCAATGTGTTTCAATTTGCAGAGGTAGATAAGACTGAGATGTATGCTAAGCTTAGATAAGACTGAGATGTATGCATAGTAAGCTTAGCAATAGAGTTTCAAAAGATCTAAGCTAAAAAAAACTCTTTTGTTTTTTGTATGCCAAGGAATCAGCAGAGACGATCAGAGTCACGTGCTCAAATCAACAAGCATTAGAACATTAAAAATTGATTTATTGTATATATTTTTCTATCGTCGACGCACAACATCTTTAGTTAATGATGGCAAAGTTGGAAGTCAGCAATTCAAAAACCTGTTTGATTAGATCCAAGCAGGTGACGTAGATCATGAATGATCATTCCACAAAGCATTAAATTATTGATAGATAAATTAGCAACCTTCGTTGATTCTCACGCATTAGAACATTACCACGCAAAAGCTCATCTCAGCAGATCATCACATTCACGGAAGTTTAAAATATCATAATTCAAAAGTTCTCCTTACAATCTGAAGATTACAGGAAACTTCGGTTGCGCAAAGAAATCAAAACGTAATTCCAAATCTATATGCTAAAAAATAGTCGTATAATTGCAAACTTCTGTTGTAACTAATCGTAAATATACAAACACTGGACCTGAAAAGAATAATAAACGTAGAAAACAAAACTAACCTGTATATAAATTAATTGGTATACTAAGATATCTCTGGCATTAGAATGTATATAAAGGGCCACTAGAATCGAAGAATCTGTCTTATTGTCAGAAAATGCTCGAACTCGTTGACCTCCATTTTTGTCAGAGCAACCAAATGAAAATGAAACTTGAAGGTACAGTGCTAAAAAGAAACTTTCCATTTGCATCAGACACGACATGACAAAATGGTGAAGTACTGGTCTCTTGTATACATGGAACCTCTGTAACATCATCCGGAAACAAGTAAATATGAACAGCCAAGACAGGGTTTCCTTGAGAAACTACAGATCCCTCCACAATGTAGCCAGGCACAGTGAAAATGTCACAAATATCAAGATCTCCATAATCCAGTTCGATATAAGGCTCGCTGCTTGAGTGAACTACGAGCATTGGATACTCTGCCTGAAGCTCATACACACCAGGGATAACGTTATCAAATTTAAAACCACTTTTTGGGAAGGTCAGAACAGAGATAGATGAATCTTGCGGATTAGAAACACGTTTAATCGACACTTTGACATCTTGAGGACCGTCAACAGCATGGGCAGAATAGCTCGGATCGCCGACAACACCAATAACTTTACCAGAGAGAGAAAATTCTTTGTCGTAAATCGGAAGAAAATAGTATCCATTCGGAACACACTGTACTCTATCCTTGACGAGACCATCAATGATTTGGAGCTCGACTGTGATATGCAAATAATCGGGTTTAGGATCGGTGGATTTTCTTGCCTTTGCGAGATCTGAGCTCGCCTCTACAAAGCCCCCACATCCATGTATAGTCTCTGCAGCAGCTCTTTCTGCAGAGATCACCATGGCTAATGTGCAAGACCGCTGCAGGACGGCAGCCACCTCCTTCTATGATTGAACACAATTAGCCTTCCTTCCGCATGCGCATCTTCAGCCAGCATCTATTAGAACTCTTTCATTACATCTTGTTCTGTAGTTCTGCGCGCAATTATTCTCTATCGTTGTAATTCTCTTTGAGGACCAGTCAACACATATCTATGGAGATGATTCTCCTCTTAGGCTCTGTGCATGCCCGTAAGTTGGCCAAGAAATCTCCAGCGACAAACGAATGTTCTACTCTGATCCTCCTCTCCCTTCAGAGTTGTTTTTCTCTTAAAAAAAAGAAAATGCCTCTCCCCCCCGTAATCATACGCGCAACTGCCCCTCTGCATGATCGTGAGCAGCCTTTTTCTCAAACTTCAGACATGTGCCCCTTTTCATGCAACTGCGCTCTTTCCTCTTTAGCATTCTCATCTGAGTTAGTCATTCGATGCTATATTCAACTTTCAACTGCAAAGAAAGTAAAGAAACTTTTCTAAAATCTTATGCATCCATTTCCTTTTCTTTTAGATCCAAGTGGCCACCTTCCCTCTGAGTCAAAGCATGACAAACAAAAATGATACGAGTTTCACATAATGAGCTTCAATGGCTAGCTCTTCAATAATTAATCGTCCAATTTCCACATGTTCTACTAATTACATATGTAATGTGACCATATTAAAGTGAAAGAAGCATTTGAGAAGTGTATGATGAAATCGGAGTTTGATGAATTCGATCTTTCAAGCTTTCTCCAATGAACAAACATATCTTTTGTTTTGAAGCGAGTGGAAACAAACATAGAGATGAAAATCTCTACGACACTCACCTCCACCAAACCTGTGCGTCCTCTGGATGCACCAACTAAAACCTGTTTTTCGGCTTTCAAAAATAATAATCAGCTTCATAACATATTACATGTGCATGGGTTAAAAAAAAAAAGTACCTTATGCACGATCGTGTAATTAGCCCTATAAATGCATACTTTTGAAATGCATGTATAAACAAGTATGGTGCAGTTTAGAAGGAACTTGGCATCCGATGTCGAAGCTGGTGCTCTCACTTTCATACATCAATGTGAATATACATTAGCCTTACAATCACTTAGAGTGCATGGGAAAACGTAAATTGTGAAAAGTATCAATTCTCAAAAACGATAATAGGTATATACAATCCATAAACAAACTTTTATTAAAAAAAAAACCATTTTTTATAGAACAGAAATATGCAACGCAAAGTAGTTGTCATCCGTACAAACCATTAAAACTCAAGATCTTTGAACTTGCTCTTGATTAATACCTGTTATCAAAAACTCATAAAGATGATTAGTGTAATATAATCATCAAATTAATCACGTCTATAAAAATTCATTAATTCAATTTCTTCTTCAATTAGTACTTGTTTCAAACTTCAATTTCATAAAATCATCATCTACCTTTTTGTTGAGGGAGAAAGTAGAAAAACTCCCGTGCTCATACTTACCTTTTGATGAGGGAGATGGTAAAACTCCCGTTCATATTTTTTTTCTATTGTGAGGGAGAAAAATACAAAAATTCCGATCATATATATATATTAATTGTGAGGGAAAAAAATACAAAACTCCCGATCATATTTTTTTTAATTATGAGGGAGAAAAATACAAAACTCCCGATCATATTTTTTCTTAATTATGAGGGAGAAAAATACAAAACTCCCGATCATATTTTTTTTAATTGTGAGAGAAAATTACAAAACTCCAAATCATATTTTTTTTTAATATGAGGGAGAAAAATACAAAACTCTCAATCATATTTTTTTTAATTGTAAGGGAGAAAAATACAATACTCCCATGCTCATAAATTATGTTTTTGTTTTTGACCTGTAAGAACATGATCATTTATAAATAGAAATTGAAACATACATTACCTGAGATTGCCGGGCCGTGGTGTTTCACGTCGGGTTCACCAATTGTAGCCTTCCTTCCGCATGCGCATCTTTCGCCAGCATCTATTAGAACTCTTTCATTAGATCTTGTTCTATAGTTCTGCGCGTAATTATTCCCTATCGTTGCAATTCTCTTTGAGGACCAACCAACATATATATATATGCAGATGATTCTCCTCTTAGTCTCTATGCATGCCCGTAAGTTGGCCAAGAAATCTCCAATGATAAACAAAGGTTCTATTTTGATCCTTCTCTCCCTTTAGAGTTTTTTTTCTCTTAAGAAAAAGAAAATGCCTCTCCCCCCGTAATCATACGTGCAACTGCCCCTCTGCATGATCGTGAGCAGCCTTTTTCTTAAAACTTCAGACATGTGCCCCTTTTCATGCAACTGCGCTCTTTCCTCTTTACCATTTCTCATCTCAGTTAGTCATTCGATGCTATATTCAACTGCAAAGAAAGTAAACAAACTTTTCTTAAATCTTATGCATCCATTTCCTTTTATTTTAGATCCAAGCGGCCACCTTCCCTCTGTACTTGAGTCAAAGCATGCCAAACAAAAATGATACGAGTTTCACATAATGAGCTTCAATGGCTAGCTCTTCAATAATTAATCGTCCATTTCCACATGTTCTACTAATTACATGTGTAATGTGACCATATTAAAGTGAAATAAACATTTGAGAACTGTATGATGAAATCGGAGTTTGATGAATTCGATCTTCCAAGCTTTCTCCAATGAGCAAACATACCTTTTGTTTTGAAGCGAGTGGAAACAAACATAGAGATGAAAATCTCTACCACACCGCCAAGAAGGCCAGAAAAGCTAGCAAGGGACAGACAAGCAAATGCATGCATGGATCTATCCCATTTTTGCAAGTTCCAGAGTCCCCGTCATCCCAGTCATCTCCAAAACAGTCACTAATTGAACCACCTACACCTATACAACCCATTCGTATATGCCTTTCATGATCGGTGATCACAGAAGGTACGACCAGTGTTGTTACCTCTCAAGCAACCACAGTTTAGGAACCCACCACTAAAGCAGCAGAAATTCCCATCACCATCGGTGCAGAAGCATTCACTTTCCCTATACTCAACTTAGAGGCACAACCAACGAATACCACTTTTTATTTTGAAATGCATGATGCTTTCTCGAGTGAATTCCAATTTTTAGAAGGATAATTTTTCTCACGGGAATATGAACATCCTTGTTACCCTATCAAACCCCGTGATCAAGCGCAAGAGCAAGTAGTCTCCACCTCTGAAGAAAAGAGGATAGAAACTGATGATGAAGATGGAGATGATGAAGTTAGTCAGGGTTCCCATGACTCTCAAGAGAATGTGCAAACTGATGAATAGGAATAACCCACTGACACTCAGAGTGACACAAGTACTTATGAAGACAAAACATTTGAAGTTGCTGTCTACACTTTGGTAATCAAGAAACTATATCAAACTATGCAAATAGTTTAGTGCATAGAAAACTCTCAGAAGAAGAAAGTCAAGCGATTGTTGAATAGGAACTCACCACAGGACCTTCAATGAGTCCACTTGCTATCAAAACTGGGTCAGTATATTTGCGTACCAACGGATGCCTAATCCTCACACCAGGTCACAGAAGCACGACTCCTTCCAGAAAACCCTATCGAAGAAGCAAACATTGTGATTGATTCCCCACCTCACCCTTCTACTATAAATATAACTACTGTTGTCGAAGTACCCACTACTAAACCTACTCCTCTTTCACCTCTCGCCCCTCCAGTCTCTCCTGTACACCCTACCCTTCCAAGACCATCCATGTTTCTTGATGGTGCTATAGCAGAAGCCCTAGTTGCCTCGACCCCAAAAACTCTTCCCGCAACCCTCCCACCTATCCTCCCTTCCCTATCTCCCACCATTCCACCCAACCCATTTCTCACTCCATCCTTTCCTTATTTCCCCACTCCTCCCAGATCCCTATTCCCATTTCCTCCTCCCATGACCTTCTCACCCGTCTCACCTCCCCACCCCACTGCATTCTCCCTCTCCTCCCCTCTCCACCAAGCAATACGAGAAACCCAGTCTGTAATTTATTCCTTAACCTTTATAAATCCTATATCCACACCCACTCAAGCACCCACTATCACTCCACTCTTCATAGTGACCGCACTCGACACAATGTCAAGTGACATGGACATATCGCCACCCACTACACCACCACTCATCTCATCCATTTCACCACCACATCTAGGCACGTCACATTTCTCCACAGTCACCACTGCATCCACTTTCCCATCCCTATTTCCCCTTCCCCTTGCATCAACACCAACACACATAACATCTTCACTCACTCTGCCATTAATATTTTCACCCACAATCGACACTACATTCTGTCAAATGTTAGCTTGCATGACACAATTGAGAGATGAATTCACATCTCTAGGCACTAGCTACTAGACACTACAACAAACAACCATAGAGTTATAGGTGCAACTAGACTCATTATCAATCGAGAATGCCTCCCTTAACACACGCTATCAAGAGCTACACCAAGCCTACCATACACTCGAATTGGAAAGAAAATAGAAGACAAAGGAAGCCATTACGGAGATCGACAACTTGTTATGGGCTCAAACCATTCAAAATGCAACTCTCACTCGAAACATGGGACTACTCAGAGGCCACCTTGTAGCGGCCAAAGAAGAAAATCAATGCTTGCAGGAACAGAACAGAGAAAACCTCGAAGCCGCTTTAGATAAACTGGATGAACCTCTGAGTCCAAGTCGCTTTAAAGCCGTCCCCTCTAAATCTATGAAGATACTATTGGAAGACCATGTCAGACTACTAGAAGATTATGACAGTATGAATGAGGCATATCAAAAGCTCAAGGAAGACCATAAAATGCTACAGTTGTGAACACCTGCACCGCAAGCACCACCAGCTCCTGAGGCCACACCTCCAAAGATCATAGAGGAACTAAATGCTTTACATGCTCAGGTACTTACCCTTCAAGCGTAAATTATTGCCTTTTCTAAACCCCCTAGGCTTGATTCCCCACCCGAACTCCCAACGGAGGTAGAAACTGTGTCTATCTCGGTGGAGGAAACGTATGAAGAAGCCTACAAACCACAACCCATCCCAGGCGGACGTGTCATGGCTGAAGGCTAGTCCACCTTTGAACTCCCTACCCCCGCATGGATGAAGACCGTAGAAGAACTTGGACAGGCCCACTCAACACGTGTGGAGGCTGAATTACATGCCATGGCTATGATAGAGGAACACATTTTACAATCCCCTTGCTTCGCTCACTTGGTCCCTCGTAGGTATATATTTGGCCATGAGCTTCAATATAAGCCATATTTCATGCTATTGGCAGAATACCAATTGGCGATTGAAAAGGAGACATGCAAGAAACCCTCACATGCAACTCAGTTTGAGCCTAATGACTTGCCACCGAAAGCGTAGAGCAAAGAAATCTTTCAATCAACTTGGCGCAAGGAATTACTATAGCAATATCCAGACATGATGAGCACATGGGTCAAGGCACCCGTGCATTTAAAGTATAACCCATGTTGGGGACTGATACCAAGATGCCGCTCCTGGAAGGCCTTCACAATCAAAGTGCAGAATAATAAGCAGTGCAAGGAATGGCTTAATTACCCCTATTTCATGCCACCCCATGGACCACCCATAATAGGATACATGATGGCAATGATTTACCACTAGCTCCCCCGCTTACGTTGCATGGATGATGTTGCCGCACATATGACTATCAAAGTATTTGACATGATGCAGACTGTTTTTAAAATCTTCCATCGCGTCAAGGCACCACACAGTAACACCCCGGGATTCAAGCATGGTAATCAAGATTTAGCATATGATATATGCACGACACCATCGCTCCGAGTGTGTTATGCTTGGCACTGTCGAATCAAGTATTTACCGGCATGCTATAAAATGACATTTGAAGAGATGTTTACTACCGTTTTTTGGGAGTACCATTCTGAGGTGTTCATAAGTAGGCCCACACACCTACTCCAATTATTTGCCTGTCAACAATTGGTGTACTCCACACACTATCGACTTCCGCCGCCAGATGAGCCTTGACCCATAGATTGGGAAAAACTTGAAGCAAATCTTGCAAGAGGTATTCACATTTCAGAGCACACCCTCGCTCATGACCTCCTACAAAACTATATCTGACAGACCCCGCAACAAGGTTTTGTCGATGACGACAAAAGCAAGAGGGAGGGGGGTGTTGGCAGTAGCGAGAGGCACATACAACAAGGAAGTATGTGAAGGCAGATTACAACAAAGTAGTGGGGAGCCAAGAGGATTATTTTTTCAAATATTCTTTATAATACTTTTTAAAACTCTCAACAATGATCTTCATCACTCTTGTACCATATGTAACATAGAAAAACCACTTTTATAATTAGTAGCTCCATTTTGTGCAAGCTGAGGAGTCCTCAAGGTTGAGGAGCTTAGGTAGAATGAGCCTACCAATTTTGGTTATTTTTAGACCTCGTTTATACCTTCAAATAGCACCTAGAACCTATTTTTTAACTATGTCGGTCACTAGATGTGAAACCGGTCAAAACTAGTCAAAAAACTATAAAGAGGGATAGAGAGCTCATTTTTGAGGTTGCCTAGTGTGAGCTTAGAGCTATTTTGAGCTTGTAATTGAGATCTTGAGTAATAGAGTCTGTTTTTCCTATCCTGCATTGTGTCTTGCTTGTCTCTTACATGCGTGTGTGTATGTGTGTGTGCATCTCTATGCTTCTCACCTTGACTCTCACTACATCTCTTGTTCACGATCTTCATATCACTCCTATCTCTTCTGCAGATTGACATTAAGGAGGTGAAGCTTCTTAACATGGTACCTACCATTGTGCTAGAGCAACAATGTCTCAAGTGGTATCAGAGCACGAGCTTGGGGGAAGGCTTTGGACGGGTGGACTAGCACTCGAGTGCTAGCAATGCCATCAATGTCATGATCCCATCTTGGGTGAGTCCTATTGACATCATGTGTACGTCTTTCTCTTCCCTCACACCCTCTTCATGAGTGCTACCCTCCATTCCCCCCCTCCCTTGCCCTCAAAGTGTCACATTTTTTATGCTCTTTCATTACTATGACTACGTGTTGCCATCGCTATGCCCCGTCATTGGCATGTCCACATGCTACCATTGGTGACGCCACTATTGCTATGCCTCATCATTAGTGTGTCCACGTGCCCTCATCGCTATGCCCTTTGCCATCATCGTGCTCTCACTTCGCCACCGTGATCGGCCTCAAATCGGAGGCCGAGTGCACCCAAAAGCTCACTAAATGATGCAAATGCCACAATGCTTAAAGGGAGGCCCTCGAAGATGAGATTAACCACCTTCTCCTTGCGAATGCAAAACTCCATGAATGCCTTGAACAAGCACAAATCAACCCTCAACCTGATCCCTACACGACCAAACCAAACCCAAACCAAGTGAACGACCAAATCATTTGATTGGAAGATTCGCTTGCCGAGCTAGCCAACCTAGTCGAGCAAAAAATCCTACTTGCTAGCCAACCAAATCCTCAACTAAGCCCCCATCCAAACTCTCAACCAGACCCCCAACCGAACCTGAATCCTATCAACCCATCACCCCTCAACCAATTAGAACCAGATGACATCGATGACCTAGACTCCTTTGGTCTCTTCAAAATAAACCCTGCCAAAAAATATCGACGTGGTCACAACTCTATGACCGTCAACTGAGGGGTCAACACAATGGAGAACTAACTCTAGATCCTCCAAGTTGGCTGCAACAACTAGGTGTGTATCACTTTCTAGTTCCTTCAAGAAAAAGCAATGGCTTGGTACATGGTGAAGTACAAGAGTCAGGCATGGAACACATGGGATCAATTCAAGAACACCCTTACGGACTACTTTGTACCTCAAAATGTGGCCTTCGAGTCACGAGATGAGTGTAAAAACCTTTGCCAAGACAAATCCATTGGACCTATGTCGCCCAATACCATTAGCTTATGCTCTGCATCTTGGACATGTCATATGTGAACTGTTTACACATATTCCTCTATGAATGCTCCCCATACTACCGCAAAGAAGTCAAGAAAGAAAACCTCCAAATGTGGAAGGAGGAGGCAACACACACTGTTGAATGGCTCAATGATGCATACTCCAACTGACAGGCGAAGTCCCTTGATGAAGTTCAATCAAACAAGAGCGAAACTAACACCCTACCAATCAAAGTTAGTCTTAATGGAAACCAAGTGAGAATCAATGGGGACAAGTCCTGTGTGCCCTCCGTGCACCACCAAAAACACATTCAAGCTCCCCAAATAGATTCCATCAGGTCCATCGAGATTCGCGATTAGTTTGCCACCACTGCCAAGGCAACCACCCTACATATTGACGTTAGAAGCATAAAAAATACATGAGAGTGCACTCAATGATGGAAACTTTGAGCGAGGAAGCATCCATTTCGTGACCAAGGATCACAGAGGTTTATAGTGGAGACTCGAATTCCTCACATCATCAAGAGGAAGACCCTGCAAAGGAAAATCCCAATGCAACCAAGTTTCCTTACACATGGTACACGAAGTCTTCATCATGTCGAAGATTCGAGGGGAAAGGATTCCATTCATGCTCAACAAGGGAGCCACACACAACTTCATGACATTGGAATGTGCTTCGTGCCTTGATCTCAAGTTAACAAAAAATCTGAGAATGTCTGCCATCTTTGCCTAAGGCGTACATGGCTATCTTGATATAGCTTGACTCTATATCCACTAATATAGTGTGGCAAGATGTCACGTTCTAAGGTGGCCAATTGAACCGCACCACTAGTGGAAATTCTATTAATGACCATGGGTCCATATCCTTGTTTTTCCAATTTACAGGCATGCTGCTTTAGTGTTTAAACAAACACTAGGTCTCCCTTTTTCAATCCTTTATTCTTGATGTGTGCATAAAAGTATGCCTTTTGTCTTTTATTTGCAACCTAGATGCTTGCTACTGCTCATAGCTTGGTCTCACGTAAGCATTCTAGGTCAAATATCCTAGAGGACAACTCATTTCCATTCCACTCATGCTTTTGTGCTACTTTTAAATTCGGGATCAAGAAGTCTAATGATAACACAACATTCTATCCGAAGACCATCTCAAATGGGGTGGCATTGAGTACCATTTTGTAGGCAACTTGGTAAGCCCAAATATCATGATGAAGTTGTTTATCCCAATCAGTGCATTTCTTGTTTACCAATTTTGTCAATGTTTTACATACGATCTTATTTGTGCTCTTAGCTTTTTCGTTAGCTTGTGGATGATAGGGGGCAGACTTCTTATGTATCACCAAGAATTCTCGGAGAAGGTTTTCAATGACTTCCTTCAAGAAGTGCATACCTCTATCATCTACTAACTCTATTGGTAACCCATATCCGGTGAACACATTCTCAAATAAAAACTTAACCATCATTTGAGCATCATCCTTTATTGTGGCTTTTACTTCTACCCACTTTGTAAGGTAATCTGTGGCTACAATAATGTACTGTGCATGGAAATTTCTAGCTGGGGGGTTAATAGGACCTACAAAGTCTATACCCCACTTTGAGAATGCATGTGCCCCCATCAATGGCCCCAAAGGAATCTCATATTTTTTGATCGGATATTGTGCACATTGTCATGTGTCACATTTCTTCACATAGGTATGCACATCCATATGAAGGGTTGGCCACCAAATTTGTGAGAATAGAATGGTCTTAATTACTCGATCAAGCCCAAAGTTTCCACCTACAACATGAATTTGTGCACTTTCTAAGATTTCCAAATAGTCTCATTCGTGAACACACAGTCTTAAGTAACCATCTTTTCCTCTTCGGTATAGTTTTTCTCCTAACAAGCCATAGTCTTGAGCCTCTTGCTCCATGCTTCATTTTCTCTCTAGACTCGCCTTGCTAGGTAGTGTTCCGGATCTCATGAATTCTACCAATGGAGCACTCCATTCAGTAAGTAACGACACGAGGTAAAGAGTAGCAAAGTTCAACAGGGGTCTCTCTTGGCACACTAGAAAATTCTTAATCTGCTCATGTATTTCTTTGTCCATACTAGGCCAATACAATCCTAAACGTTTCAGATTTTGCAATGTTCGTTGTTTAGAATAGTGATTTCCTAGCAGTCCTTCATGGGCTTGTTGCAACCAGTCATATTTTAGTGATTTAACAATTTCATCTTTGTTAGTTTTCACATTCTTATTAGCACAAGGTTAGAACATGTATCAACTTATTTGCCCATTTAGGAACAACATCTAAATTCAATAGATAAGCATTCGGTAGTTCATCAGACACTCCTTCTAGTGACTCTCCTGAAGTTATGCGAGAAAGGTGATCTACCCTCAGGTGGGTTTGACCTTTCCTAACAACCACTTCAAAATTGTATTCCATTAGTAAGAGGAACCATCTTACTAACTGTCCTGTATTGCAAGGTTTATTGACCAAATATAATAAATCTTGATGATTACTAAAAACATAAACTTGTTGGCCAATAGATAGTGTCTAAACTTCTTCACGGAATATACCATGCATAAGCCTTCTCTTTTGGTTGTTGTATAGTTCCATTCAGTTGCGCTTAGTTGTCTGCTAGCATATGCTATAGGAAAATCTAGATTTCCTTCTCCTGTGAGTTGTGCTAGCACACATCCTATTTCATAATTGGATGCATCTACATGGACATGGAATGGTTTGTTCCAATTAGGAGTGGTTAGTATTGGTGTTGTGCACAAACATCTCTTCAACTCATTGAAGAAATTTTCGCAGTAGTGATTTCGCTCAAAATTTGTTAGCAAGGGATACAAAGGTTTAGCTATGATCACATACATGTGAATAAACCTATGGTAATATCCACAATGGCCCATAAAGGCTTGTACCTCTTGAACATTCTTTGGTCATGGAAACTCTGCTATGGCTCTTAGTTTGTCCTCATCTGTTGATATTCCATTCTTAGAAACAATATGGACTAAAATCTTACCTTGACGTACCATGAACACACACTTTTCTAGGTTTAGACACACTTGATATTCTCTACACTTGTTGAAGATCTCTCTGAGCTCTAGGATGTGGTATCTTCTTTCTTGGGAATGAGCACATAAATCATCCACATATACTTCTAAGCTCTTTTGCAAGGACTCTTTGAAGACATGACACATGAGCCTTTGGAATGTTGTAGGTGCATTGGTGACCCCAAATGGCATCACACGAAATGCAAAGATTCCCTAGTCTATGGCGAAGGCCATTTTGTGTTGATCTTCTAGGGTGATAGCTACTTGGTTGTAACCTAAAAGTCCATCAAGGAAGCTGTAAACTTGCTTGCTTGCAACATGCTCCAATAAATGTTCGATGATTGTAAGTGGATAGCTATCTTTGATCATAGCTACATTAACATTTTTAAGGTTAATAGACACTCACAACTTCTCGTTTTTCTTGGGCACCATTATGATGGGGGACACCCATTCAGTAAGCTCAATCTCATAGATAAATCTAGCTTCAATCAGTATGTCAATTTCTTCTTTTATTTTGGCTACATAAGTGTCATTATATGTGTAGAGCTCTTGTTCGGTGGGTTTTGCATCAGACATCATGCGGATAGTATGAGAACATATTTTCGGATCTACTCCCTTCAAGTCTCTACAGGTCCATGCAAACACATCCCTATATTCTCTTAATAGAGCTCCAAGCTCTACTTCTTCTTCCGCACTTAGGCCTTCTCCTATGTACATACATCACTCTTCGTTCTCCTCAATGGGTACAACAATTTTTTTGGTTTTTTCTTTATTATCATATGCTTCTCTTGTGATGGCCTCTCTCTTAGGCATTCATATCAAATTTTTTTGGTTGTCAACTTCATATTTCTTGAAATTCTCTAGTACTTCCAACAAAGATTCTTGCTCTACTTGTTTCACTACTTTTATTTTCTTTCCTCGAATTTATAGTTTTAATGCTTTTGAGAGGTTCTTCATCTTTTTGGGTAACTACCCCTATATCTTCTAGATAGTGCTCCTCTTAGACAAAGCAACTATCCATCACAATGGACTCTAGATCATCATTGTCTTCTTCTTCTTCTTCTTCTTTTTCTTCTTCTTCTTCTTTTTCTTCTTCTTCTTCTTTTTCTTCTTCTTCTATGACCTTTTCGAGTCACACTCTTCTAGCAAGGACTCACACATGAACACAAAGATATCATAACCCTCCTCTTGACAATGAGGTGTCCACTATTCTTCATTAATAGCAATGTCCATGGGGGCTAAGTTGTCTGCCCAACCATGAGGCTCAAATTCCTCATCTTGAAAGATCATCGATCTCTAGGATGGGTCTCTAACTAGTTTGGTTCCTTGAGAAGTTCCTTCTTCTCTTGCTTTTAGATGTCTTTCCTCTTCCTCTAGGACTTTGCACATCGAGAAGTGAGTATCTTCATGCATCTAGGATGGATTAGAAGATTTTTTAGAATGCATAGAGATTGATTCTTCTTGCACCTTGTGGATAGGATTCCACTATAGGGGTGGTACATCTCTAAAGGTATAGTCCTTCAAATTGACCTTTTTTGTGACCCCTAAGTGTTGCAAGTACAAGGAGTTGGTTCCCCAATCTTGTACTATTTGAAATTGTCATAGGAAGGTCTTCCTAGGATCATTTCGTAGACGTTATTTTTGACAAAGTCACATATAGAAAAGGTGTGTTCAAACTCTACAGCACACATGGTTAGAGTTATCCCTTATAGAAATCCTAGAGGTCACTCAACATGGCCATCAGCCATTTGACGCTTCATTCTAGTTGTTCTTAATGTGGGTTTTCCCCATTGCTTCCGTAAGAAAGTGGTCGCAATTGCAACACCAGTAGCTGAATCTAAGATAGCTTTGGTTGTGTAACCTTGGTTGGTGATTGGAAGATAAGTATTACCTTTTTCACCTTCAGTCATGTCTCCTATTTTGGGTAGAGGTATCTCTAGGACCTTCTACTTAGAGCCTGCTTTTGACATATTGGAACCAAGTTCTAGAACCTAATTCACCACATGTTTCCATAACTCAAGTTTTACTTTGAGCAATTTTTTCTAGGGTGAGATGACAATGCACCTTAGTGTTCTTCATGACTTTAGTGTTTCTTGGAACCACCAAGTCTTTATTTCTTATCAGTATTGTGGGAGCTCTAATATGAAGAGATTCAAATTGCCATGGGCCTATGAATTGTGGCAACTCTTGTAAAGAATTAGATTCAAAATCTAATCTTTCCTCTTCTTGTTCCTTTGATTGATCTCCATTTTCTTGGGGAAATTGGTCATGAAGATTATGAATTTCAGGAATAGGAGGGGGATTATCATTCTGCTTGGCCCATTTCTCTTCTTGTATTTCTGCCAAGAACTCTTGAGAGTACCATTGAATTAAAAGAGGTGTTCCAAAATCCATGGAATGAGGAACATAAACTTTCATTGGTGGTGAGATTTCTCTTTCATCAATTGGTTGAGCCTGCGGAGGTAAAGAAACCTATGACTTGTTTACCAACTACTCTAATCTTTCTAATAAGCCCTGGAAATGGAAACCTAGCTTGATAGAATTTGTCTGATTGAACAAATGACTGGTCTCGAGCATAGATTGAGTTACTTCTACCATTTTTGTGCACATTTTTGTCCGTTCAATCTTTTGGATTTCCTTTCATCATCAAATGAAGAGTAGAAGCAAAACTCTGATATGCATCGGGAAGACCATTCAAAACAATCTGCACAAGTGAACTATTAGGCAAGACTTCATCATCACTAATCAACTGTTCCTTCAAATCCTTGATCTTTGTCGGAAAAGTGTCCATGGAATCTCCTTCATTCATGTGCTCACTCTCAAATTGCTTTTGAAAGTAAGCAACACGAGCCTCATTCCTTGCCTAGTACAAAGTGGTAAGTGTATCCCAAGCATCCTTAGCTGTTCTGCAAGAGAAAATGTGAGGAATAATGGCATGTTTGATAGACAAGGCTATCAATGCATGTGCCTGAGCATCTCTTCCATCCCAACAAATTTGCTCTAGAGTATCTCTTGTCTAGGTTTGCAGTTGTTGGCTCTTCTTGAAGCTGAGAGTGATAGGCCTTGAACATCATGTCCAAACCTTTTGGGGTTGGATCTGCTAGAAAAAACCGTGGTTGTGGTCTACTTACAATGAGTGGTGGGGTGGGATGAAGTGAAGTGGATGGAGTTTCAGCATGTGAGGGGTTTTGAGATGCAATGTCTTCTATTCTGATTTTTGCATCTCTTAGGCTTTCTTCTAGTTTAGATAGCTTTTTAGTCCACTTACGATTGGCCTTCTCTCTGGTGTCCTTCCAAGTTCTTGTTTTCCTCTTAATAGGCTCTCCTGATGCACTTGACTCTAATTGTTCAACTCATTTAGCCTATTTTAAGGCTTGTGCTCTAGTGATTGCTTGTATAGGGGCCACATTACTACTACTTGAACTGGAATCCACCATAAGCCTACTACATTAAGGGGTGTAGCCTTGGGTGCACCAGAGGGGTTCCTTGGCAGTCTCTCCGGAGATGTTCTTTGCCGCACTAAGGACAAAAGCCTTGTATTGTGATGTTTTGTACTTTTCCTGGAGTTGGTGGGTGTGGACATTCATGAATGAAATGGTTGCCTTGACATCTAAAACATGGTCCCCTAGGGGCTTGTGGTCCTACTTGTCTTAATTGGGGCCTAGGGTAAGGACTTGTATACATGACATTGGAGTATTCTGGCTCCCAATTTGGTTCCATAGGTAGTGGCTCATATTGATATGGATAATTCTCACTATTCTTGGGTGACTCTATGTAATACACTTGCGGACTATCTTCATGGGTGTAATATGAACTTTGAGCATGAGGGTCATTTTTTGAGACTAAATGGGTCATTAGCACCAATGCTCTATTAGGGTTCTCCCCTGCTAATGCATACTTAAATGGAATTACATTGGTAGGAGGTGGCGGTTGGTTTCCTAGGACTGGTTATGGCCTATATCATCTCTGATTTTGTTGTTGGTATTGAGGTTGTTATTGTGAACTATAATACAACTGTTGTTAATGGTTTTTTAACCTACCCTATTGGTAAGGTTGTTGATAAGTTTGTCTAACAACTTGCCTATTGTAAAGACAATCTTGAGCCATATGGTTCATGTATTTTCTCACAATGGTGCAATATAGAGCATTCATTTCTCTCATGTTCTGGTTTTGCAATGGGCATTGGCCATGTGGTCGCCTCCACAAGTATAACATCTCTTCAATGAGGTGAACCTTGTCGTTTGTCTATTATGAACTCCTAGCTTCTTGGCAACCTTCTCACCTATCTCATCTATCTCATCTATCTCAGTGGAAGGTCTAGAAGTATGACTAGTAGACCTATTAGAATCCTTATAGAGTTTGGAAAATTATAACTCCTTACCCAGATTGTCTTCTATGTCAATACACATTCTCAAGCATTGATCTAGTGTGATTGGATCCTTAGGATATACATATGATCTAAGTTTTCGGCTTATAAGTCCATCTATAAAGAGAGAAACATGTTTGGCTTGTGTAGCTAACTCGGGTATGGGACATCTTTCCATGTATTGTTTAAATTTGCATCTAGCTAGCCGAGATATTTCTTGGGGTTTCTGCTTGAAGCTGTGGATCAAAGATGATGTGTCATGCTTGATGCCACTCTTGGAACATTCTACAATGAATTCTTCTAGCAATTGACCTATATCTCGATAATTGCAACTATTCAGGGGTTGAAACTAAGCTAAGATAGTACCTTCAAGAGTCAAACCAAAGGCCTTGAACTCGGTGAAAAAGTCCTCAACCTGTTCAGCTCTTAACACTTGTTTGAACTCCGCTACATGATCATAAGGATCTCCTAACCCATCGAAGTAGTTTTTCATTGTCTTAACTACTTGAGAGGGTCTAAGGGTTCTTGGGTACTCTTGGGGTCTAGGCAATGGAAAATCATGTTCATCTCTTTGATGCTTGTGTGCTCGGTGTCTCTCTCTTTCAGGTCTTCCACCTCCAAGTCCTGATCTATCTCTACCCACAGTGTGTGCAAAGCTTACCTCAGGCCTCTCTCTAGATCTTTCCCTTTGGGTTTCATGAGCTTGGGATGATCTTGCTCCTTGGAGGCCATGCAAAACATTAGATCTTGGTGGAGGGAAAATCAATTCACTCTTCCAAGTGTAGGCATGCCTGTCATGCTCTATTACCAAGAACATTCTCTCCGATGTCCAGATAGACAACTTTTCCTGGTATCTTAGGATCTTTGAACTCCTAGATGGTGATTTTGCCTATTTTGCTAAGTTGATATAGCTTGAATCTCCAAAAAGCTTCTTACATTTCTCTATTTAAGAATAGTTCTATGCTTTTGCTGTCTTGGGGAATCCACTCTGGAGTACTTGCCCTTGTCAATATAGATTTGCCTCGATGAGTCTTTGGTTCTTGTCCAAAGTCTCCATGCTCTAGGTCTCCTATCTCATTCGCGGGAATGCCATTTCTGAACTCATTATTCCTATCTAGTAAGCTAGTAACCACACACATGGTTCCTTGCTTATCAATGTATGAGCCATCTTCCAATTTGACCATTGGGTGTTCAAGTCCAAAGGGTTGATCTAGATTTTTGAGTTGGACAACTGATCACCTTAGGCCATCCTCATAGATGCAAGCACCTAATCGGTTGGTCGTAATATACTCCAACTGTGTCTTACAGGGACCTTGCGGTGTCTGTAAATAGGTCGTGCTTGAGCTATCTGTGGGTCTTTCCATGCTAAAAGACATTTTTGAATTAGTTGTGTTCGAACTTAGCACCTAGGGATAACCATTAGTAGAAGGTAAAAAAATGAGCTACGAAGTGACAAAGTTCAATCCAGCCAACCAACACAGGACTAGCCGTTGAGCTTAGGGAGACTCAAATAGACCTTATAGGCATGTGATAAGTGTAATAAAATCCACTATGTACTTTGGAGCATCAAGGAGAAAGATTCAATAGAGAATAGATAGGTTTGTGCATTGAGTAGCTCAAAAAACTTGTTATCTTTGGATGAAACAATCAACTTCGAATGCTCATAGTAGCTTGCATGATTACAATTGGAAAAAATTGTTCTAGAGGAATGATAGACATAGGGTTGAGTGTATAAAATGCACAAGAGTACAATTAATAAGAAAAATATGCTTCTAGAATGAACTTGGCACTCAATAATGGTACCTCTTATGTTTCAAGGCTTTCCAATGAATGCTCATTCTTCCATTTTGGATCTCTAGAGAGAGAGCAACAGCCTCCAAAAGTTCACTATTGTTGAAGAAGATGATGAAAAGAAATGAAGGAGCAAGACAAGGATGGCCAAAAGTGTATGTATATTGCTTCCATGTAATGTACACGAGATTTGAAGTCTTCATACAAACTTTTGAGGTGGTCCACAACTTCTATAAGTGGATTTTGAATTCAAATGAAGGTAAGATGGATTGTTGAAGAGAGTCAATTCACTTTCCTACAACCTAGGAAAAGTGAAGATCTTGTTTTGATCTACTTTTAGGTGATTTATTGATTCATTGATTGTCAAGCCCAAGCACCTCAAATTCATGGAATTTGAGCTCTCTTTTTCTCCTTTTACATGTGCTGGAGTTTTTGACGTACTCCAAAAGATACCTTTTTGGTGTTTATCAAATCCACCTCAAGCATGTTGTAAGCTTGATGTTCCAACAAGAGGTATGATGACATTTATACCATGTCCCTAAGCCAAGTAGCATGACCGAAACCATAATGGACTTAATCATTGTGCAAATAAAGGATGGTAAGTGATTTGTAATCATCATTGTCTCTATCATATAGTTTTTTATTGATTTGTTGAATCACCATATACTATATAACATTTTATTCAAGTGAATCTTCCTTGCCAAAATAGACGTTCCATACAAATTATGAACAAAGTACCAAAATTCTTTAGGTGTACTTGTCTTCATGATATTTGGAATTAGATTTCTGATATACATATGGATATGCAATGCAACAACTTTACAGGCTTCTCAATAAATGTTTTATATTCTTTTTGTTGATGAACATTTGGATTCTCAAGCAATTTTGAGCACTAATGTTTTTCCATGAATAGAAACTAGAGTGACCGTTACCCATAAGAACGTTTTCTATTATATAGCAATAAATATGTTAATTATCCGTATCTAGGTTATCACCCACTATCAGCCCTATATTGTTAGCCAAGCTTGAGACTTGGCCACTATTCTAGGTGATAGAAAATCTGGAAAATTTTTGAGTAGTTTACGGTATTTTTCCCTTACTCTAAGAAATGATAATATTCTCTATCTTTGATTTTTTTAAAGTTAAAAAATCACTTTCTTCTCACCCTATTATGAACTAATTTCACTAAGGTGAAGTTCAAGACAACATTATGATCTTTTGGAGTCTTATGTGCTTAGCCTAATGGTTAATTCAATTCAATCTGCATAAGTGCATTGGAGAAAGCGTTTTGCCAACTTCTCTTTGGAGCTCTCTCAAAGAATCCACTCAAAATAATTTGATTCAGCTCGAGTAATTTAAGATTTACCTCACGTGCCTAGCTACTTAACATGATTAGAATCTAGTTAAATAGGGAGTTTCTCTAGAGGAGATCCATTTATGGTTTCACATGCAATGGTGAAGGTTAAAAATGTATATGTGGACTCGAGCTAACTACAAATGTCACTTTAAATTTAAATTACTGTGTAACAACTAACACGATGGAGATATATGAAAGGATGCCAAAGCATATACTTCTCTAAAGAGAAGAGAGAGGAAAAAGTACTGAGTCCTAAGTATATAATCTAGGATTGTGATAGTCTTAGTTTAGTATGTGGAAGGGAAAGCCTATGTTTTTCTTTCTTTAAATTGATTTCGTTAGAGATGAAATCCAAAAGAATTATCATTTGGTTAGATTTAAGAATTATAGAGATTCCTTAAAAGTCCTATGGTATCTATTCAAAGTTTAAGAAGAAAAAAGGGAATCTAAAGATAAGGATGATCTTTTGTTGCTACAAAAGTTTTTTAGGGAAGATATGCTACATCTTAAATTTAGGGAATTCAAGTCACTTGTACCTACTTTGAATCAAAGATATAAAAGCAAAATATAAGATTTTTGATGGAAGCAGTTGAAGCCTAGCCAGGGTAAAGCTTAGAGTTAGTTATTGGCTTCAAATTGTTTCCATGGATTTGATCAAAAGATACTCCATAAATAAATGGAGGGATGATTCTATATCTTAAGATAAACATAATCCACACATATGTGTTGAATGTAAGATATGGTTGTATGCAAATATGTGTTGAATGTAAGGTATGGTGGTACGGGACAGAACCTTGTATTCACACAAGATGTGGGAAGATGGTATAGAACATTGGACATTGAGATAGTGGGTATATTTTAGTCTTGGACTCACTCTAAGAAGGCTTGAAAATAGCCGTGAAGTGAAAATCAATCACAAAGGTGATTGGAACTATTATTTAAAAAGTTAAGAATTACGAACTAAGAAACTTTAACAATCTTCACAAAACAATCAATTATTTGGGACTTTTTATCACAAACGCTGCAATGATTTTTGAAGAGAGAGATCTTAAAATTATCTTGTAAGAAAAGTTAGATAGAATCATTTAATTCAAGATAAAAACATCTAATTGCCCCTACAGCTTGATGAATCAATCTCTAAAATGGAAGATCTGCACTAGATTTGCATTTCAGTTGAAAAATGTGTTAAGAGATTTTCAAGATTAGTGCTTTTGATCAAGATTAGTGCATTTCAGTAGAAGAGTAACTTAGTGCACTAGATTTCAGTAGAAGAGTAACATAGTAGAAGATTTGCAAAGTATTAGTGCTTTTGATTGAAAGTGAAACATAATAAAATTTATGCAAACGTAGTATTTTGAGACACTCATGTTCGGTACCACATTTACCTTTAGTGGTTCAGGATGGTTTTACTTAAGTTAGAAGAACCGTTTTTGGGAATTCAACCTACTTCTCATAAAGATAGCTAAATGCTTCTCAACCTTCACTTAAGTGTAATAAGGCACTCTTTCAATGCTTGTTGGCACCCCCAAATCTGTGTCAAGGCTGACCTTAGCATGCCACTCCCTTCAAAGATCAAAGTGGACCTGGGAGAAGGGGATGTCTGGGAACAAGATGTCAATTACAAAAACCTACCTAATTCATGTTTTCGTTGTGACCAACAAGGACAGAGGATCAAAGATTGCCCATGTTCTAGAAACCGACTCAGAAGGGTTCAAAGAAGTTAGAAGAATAAGGAAAAGAAGTCCTAGGGCAAATTCTGAGAGGAACTATATTCCAGATACCCCCCAAACAATGTGTAATGTAAACTGGAAAAGGAGATTAATGAGCTTGATTACCCAGGTAGGAACTAGTTTAAGGTGGACACCAGGGACAAAGCTCCTGAGAACCCTGACCACAAAGAAACCAATTAGGAGGGCTATGCTACAAGCAAGGAAGATGGATTTACCACTGGTAACAAATACAATTTGGATAGTGAAAGCTCCATCATTGGATCAACTATTCGAGAAACAGTACAGTTTCCTATTCACTCCAACACGAGACCTCTCGCAAGGGAAAACAACCTATATTGAGATACCCTGGGGAAACCCCCACAAGAAAAAATTACTAAGTAGGGACACACTCCGAGCAAAAGAAAGATGAATCCAAGAAGAGAAAGGATAAGACCCCTTCTCGCAAAGAATGTTCATCCTCTCATTAAATGCTAGGGGGTTGACTCACCCCTCAAGAGCGACCATCATTGGGCAATGGCTTCGACACATTAGCCTAAAACTTGATTTAATCTATATTCAAGAGACTAAAATTGATGGGGCACACCTACAAAAACTTCTTAGAAATGTCTCTGCAACCCATATCTAGATTTCAACATCACACCCCCAGGGGTCCGGTGGGACGGCAATTGCTATAAATCAATTCTAGTTTGAAAAGTTTGAGTACTCCATTGAAGATCAATGCCATTGGTGGATTGCCGTTTCCTTCGGTGCCCCCTTTCATTTCACGTTAGTTTCGATGTATGCCCTAAACAGGGAGACAGAGAGACTGAAAACCTGGGCCTCCTTGGATTTGCTCCCCCACAACATGCTTATTTGCAATGAGTTCAATATGGTGGAGGACCCCGCGGATAGATGGAACAAAAAGGGCCGGGTCATCGATTGCCGCGAGAAAGAAACTTGGGACAAAGCCGAAATTCACTTGGATCTGGTTGAATTCAAAGATCAGAATGTATTTTCTTGGTCAAATCTCCAAGTGGGTGAGGACTTGAGGAAAGCTAGACTGGATAGAAGTTACATTCCTCAGAACATTATTCATTACTAGGGCCATCCTTCCCTCTTGCAACGCACTGACCTCGCCATTTCTGATCACTACCCGATCATTATCTCATTCCTTCCTTTCACCAATACCCATAAAGCTCCTTGGTTTCATGCCTGTACAACTTTTTTCTCTCTACCCTCAGTCCATCAAGAAATTACTGAAGTTTGGAAGGAGGCATTTGCCACCTGCTCATCCCCAACCAAAATCTAGAGACGTGCGGTCGATAAAGCATGATAGATAATGATTAGAACTAAGAAGATGCTCCAGACTATTAGGTGTAGGCATAGAGAAGCTCATTATCATAGACTCTGGAGACTTGAGGAGGAAGTGAACAGAGGTAAAACCCAATCCCAGAAGGGTCTACGAAGAATTAGAGCGCATCTGAGATATGAGGAAGAAATACAAAGGAAAAATTCCCAAATATTCTTTAAGAAGTGGTGGGTTGGCAAAGCCGACAAACCCAACAAAGAGATGTGCAACATCCTTAAAAGGAAACAAAACAAAGATTTGATCCCCCTATCGCTTGACTCAAGTGGTGTTGTTTGCAATACGGAAGAAGAAAATTTTGGAATCATTGAAGAGCACTTTACGAGACTCCTAGGGATCTCGACCCCCCTCTCCCACTAGAGAAGGGACTGCATGGCTTCCATCTCGAGGGTATTCCCTCATAGGATCCCACACAACCTTCATTCCCTGCTTGACACCCCCATCTTGGATGAAGAAATCTTGGCAGTCATTGATGCCTCCCCTAGTGGTAAAAGCTCGAGGCCGGACGGGCTCACTAATGATTTCTTTAAGTCCTTCAAGCTGGTGATTGCCATCTCCCTTTGTTTGGTCTGGCAAGAGGCTCTCAAGCTTGGCACACTTCCGTCTTGTCTCAATAATGGCATCATCAAGTTAATCTGCAAAAAAGGGGAAAAGAACAAAATCGAGAATTGGTGTACAATTACAATGCTTCAAACTGGATATAAGATCATTACCAAAGTCATAGCCAATAGAATTTCCAGCCATCTGACATGTGGTTAAGCGAGGACCAAAAATGTTTCGTCAAAGGTAGATCAATATTGAAAGCCATTATAGATATTTGGGAAGGTCTTGACTTCGCGAATGAGTCAAGACAAGATGTGGTTTTCCTCAAAATAGGTTTCGACAAAGCCTACGACAAGCTAGAATGGGACTATATCTTGCAGTCACTTAAAGATCTCGGATGCAATAAGAAATTCACCAAGATGATTTTGACCCCTTTGCGAAATGCATCGACTCAAATTATTGTTAATGGTCAACTTTCAAAAGTGATCAAACGAAAAAGATCGATTAGACAAGGGTGCCCATTGGCTCCCCTTCTCTTTGCCATTGCCATGGAAAGGCTTAGCCGGCTGGTGGAACATCAGGTGGTTGCTGGTAACATCAAAGGCCTCTGTTTTCCCCATGACAATGACCAACTCATCATGAGACTTTTTGCCAATGATATGAATGCATTTTTCCACAACAATAGTACTAGCCTGGAGACATTTTGGAGGTGCCTGGATACTTTCTACAATGTCTTCGGATCCAAAACCAACCACTTTAAGACCGCTTTCAGAGCTGTTGTCGAGATCCAACCCGACATTCTCTTCGATCATGATTATCAAAACATTCCTCAGGGCCAAATTTTTTGGCTTCTTGGGATTCCATTGGACTTTGGTATATCGTTGGAGCAGTGGTGGAACTGGGTCCTGGCCAAGCTTGAAAGCAAGTTAAAATACTAGAGAGGTATGCAAATAAATCTCATTGGTCGTGCAATGGTTATCAACATGTTCCTCATTTCATCGACCATTTACTTCCTCTCTTGTTGGAGATCGAAAGAGCAAGAGCTCTCCAAACTACAAAGTATTTGTTGAAACTTCCTTTGGATGGGCAACCACAACAAGAGAAGGTGCCTAAAATCAAGTGGTCCATTTGCACTAGCGAAAGGGATACTAGGGGCCTTGGCATTCTGGACATTGGGTGCATGGACAACAAACTTGCAGGAAAATGCAACGGGGAGGCCTCATGGGCCAAGTTGATCTTCAGAAACAAGAATGCATTGATTTTCGTGGGATTTCTGAATTGGAAGAACCTTGATATTCTCACCCTTTTGTTTTCCCCGATCCCTGTTTCCATGAAAGGATCGAATCTTGTGTGCTCCCTATGGAAGAGTTGGAATAAAGTAAAAAGCTTCACAAGAATCAGTGAAGATTGGAAGTGGGCTGTCGGTATCAAACAAAATGACTCTAGCTGGTTTTCGATTCATGGCATCCGGAACGTGGAGTCTTGCAACATTTGAATTGCCAAGAGGCTCTGGAACAAAGGCTTCAAAAAATGGAAACATCTTTGGAAACAAGACACCAACCAGTGGATCGACTTTGAGGATATTGACCCTAACATCAACATTAGCTATGGAGAATGAAATATTTTGCAAAATAGATCTCTTGCCTAGGACCGCTTTAAAGTTCGTCATCTCATGGGGCACGACCCACTGTGCCCGCTTGGTAATAGGGGGCACAATTTTAATTGCCCAACAAAAATCCCGAATATCAAAGACACCATTGATTACCAGGTCAACCTCAACAAGAAGTGGTGCCTGTCGTGGACACGGCTGTGGTGGGACATGAAGTTCATGGCTATCTAGCACCCCCTCATAGAAATCAAAAATCCTGTCCTCTTATGGCAAATTCTTCATCGTGGAATCTGGACCAACCTAAAGACTAGTAAAATATGTGGGATGCCTCCCTCATGCAAGCATTGCTACCGGTCCATTGAAGATGTTGCTCACATCTTCTTTACTTGTCCAACTCCAATAGGCTTTGGCAGATTATTGAAAAGAAGATTAAACTTCAGAAACATATCAGTTGGAAACAAGCTCTGCTGGGAGAAGCAATTGGATGCTCCGCTAATCTCTAGAATGCCATCAGAGGGGAGGTCCTTTGAAAGATCTGGAGGGAAAGATGTGCTTATAACTTTGGCATCCCCACCCTAAAGAGTGTTCAATTGAGAAATCATTGTTCCTCCTTGGTAAAAGAATCGCTAAATGCAAGAAATCCTGTTGGAAAACAATGTCCCAAGGTACCAAGGTCAATATCCCATGGTCATTGGTCAAACTTGCTTAGGTTAATACAAGATGTGTATATCTGCTTCTTACTCCTTGTACACACAAAGGCGCAAGGCCTCGTCGCTAGAACAATCACCTCCCGTCCTCTTGGCGCGGGTTCAACTCCCAAATCCGGCAGCAACGACGCAGCTCAAGAGATTTTTATGCTTTTGCTTTATATGAAACTCACGAACGGACGACGCGACGGAGTTTGCTTTATTGAAGAATACGATCATTGTTTTATAGAGCTTTTCAAGAATAATCAACTACTATATAAAAGAGTGCTTGGTTCATTATCAAGCATCCTTCACCTAGTGTTCAACACAAGCTTTGGTGCTTGGACCTCGATAGAGGTGGTGTTTCTTCTAGCACATGGGACAACCATGGTGCTAAATTGAAGCATGTTGAGGAGCGGCTATGGAGTTCTTCTTGGAGTTCTTCTTGGAGATAAAGAGTGTGCTCACACTCTTGCTCATGGAGAGGAGGTTATCTCTTGTTCATGGAAAGAGGACTTGGTCATTAGCAGTTTGATGGTGAGGATTGGCCATCTACATGGTGTATTTGAAGATTGTCTTCTACATGAAGATTTCGGGCTACTTCAAGACATTGGATAGTGTTTAACATAAGATTTACATCTTATGTTAAGTATTCACGTACATATTCTCTTTATGCACAGAGGTACTACTTGAAGTTTATGGAGGCAGTAACATCCATATCAGAAGGAGTCCTATTTGGCATAAGTACAAGAGAATTAGTACGTATATACTTTATGCATATTTGGATGAGGTGTTAAAGAAGGTATGGTCATATGAGTTTGAGGATTTCCGACATCAAACTTGTTAGCATTCTTTGCTACTTTTTAAGTATGTGATCTTTTCACACACGTATCTGACTTAGGGTCTTCCATAGCCTAAGGTTAGATGAGGGTTTGTTGATTATCAGTTTCCCACTGATCCTTCCTCTGAGTCACTCATATTCACTCTTCTATAACCTATTAGGTCACACATCTCATGTATATTCAGATTTTTGCCCATACATCTGAATATGTTTGTTACATTTGTACATTCACTCTTCCATCTATTTCTCATCACATAGAGTGGTTGAGAGTTTTGCTCCCATGTTGTACATTGAACATTTGTATATATGATAGTGTGAGTAAGCCTTGGGTTACGTAACACTTTACACATGTTGTCTAGTCTCTCTCTATCTTTGTCTCATCATTTGTATGATTAAGTTGTGGTATGTTCATGTTTTGTCAATATTGAAGATTGCTAGATTCTGTGTTGTATATGCTGGACCTATGGAACCATGGACCTGTGATATGAGCTATGGGCCTACCTCATTTCCAACATCTGGTATCAGAGCTCTAAGGTTTTGGTTTCAAAGCTTTAGGAATTCGGCATCAAATCATTCAGGCTCATTCATATTCTCATGTTTTCCAGAATTCCAGGTTTACAACATATGATTTAAGAGCATCTTCTAACATTTGACATTTGACATACACACTTAATCTAGATGAGTAGAGATTTGAGAATTAGACAATTCAGTCACATGTGTACTCATTAGTGTGGAGTATGAAGTTGATGATCTGTTAGCAGCCGAATATTTTTGGAAGAGTATGCAAATACTTTACAAAAGTATTGTTTGAAGAACAAGACTTGATGAAGAGAAGGCTACTTCAAATTCAAGGAAGAACAATGGTTTAGACAGAATGAAGGAATCAGATCAACATCAAATCACAGGTATCCGTTTCTACTATCTGATTATCATTTACAGGTCATGTCTTAGAAGAGCAGTTATGAAGAGATTTGAAGGAGTGCTTTTATACACTTTGATCATTTGAAAGTTAAAGGATACATCAAAAGAGGTATCTAGAGGTTTTTCTAGAGAGTTTTGAGATATCTCTTTCATGGCAAGAAGGCTCATCTAAGAAGACAATTTTGGAGATGGGATGAGTTTTTCAGCCAATTTTCTGTAGTAAATTGGTTGGATATCAAGGTACAAATGTGATCTAGAGAGGTAACTCTAGAAAGGTAATTCATCATTCATACAAAAGGTTGGTGAATTTAGTCGTTTCAGTCATTTGAAACAGAATTTTGATTCAGAGATATGAGGAGATGATAAAACATTTTTCTATATTCACTTCCATTTGTATACCATGTTTGTTTTATCTCTTACTCTTAGTCCTAGAGGAAGAGAAAGAGTTCATTTGAAGAAGTCAAGAGTGTTTACTACTTCAAGATGAAGAAAAAAAAAAGGTATGGAAGAGAAGTTTGAAGGTGTTAACATCATCATCAGGTGGAAGGAAGATGCAGAAGAAGAAAGTCCATCATTTCCAAAAGAAAAGTAAGGCTTCCTTTTCTCATATATTTTCCATATACTTTTCCTATTTTATCCTCTACATCCAAAGACAAGTCTAGGAGAACATCTTGTGTGAAGATAGTCTAAAGAAGAATGACTTTTTTGTTTTGCATGATACTTGGTCATGATTTAGTAGATTTGACAAAGAATTGCATTGAGAGAAAGAAAAGCAGCAGATTTTGAAGACAACTTTGTTTTAACTCATATGTATGAGTTATGTATAAGTTGAAGATTTTGAGCAGGCAGCTATATGTTCCCTCAAAGAATTCATGAAGTGTCAATACAGAGCTACTTGGTATATGACAAGTTGCAGAGAAGTATATTTCTTCTTTATCTAACTCTTAAGGTAAAAGAGTTCTTTGTAGCAGATGTTGAAGACTTGGGTTGAGGTTTTATGGTTAGAAAAGGTTACCCCATATTCAGTATTTTCAAAAACTTCAAAAAATTTAGTTTTATTGATGTACAAGTCAATGAAGAATCTACTTTTAGTGATTGTCTTGATTTTTGGATACATGCTTGTATTCAAAAATGTGTTCCATCATATCCTATCACTTGATTGAGAAGTGGAGTTAGCCAAAAGAAAGTCAAGCAGGTACTATCACATTTCACTGGGGTGGAATATGAAAGATATGAAGTATCAACTTATAGCTTATGAGTCATTTTTCTATCTTTTGTTTGTAAGATTCTTAACATTGGAAGAAGTAAGTCAAAGATTCAGGTTCTATCAGATTTGTGTTGCAGAGAGATAGGTGAAGATACTTGTTATGTTATAGAAGGTTATGAATCCTAAAATGCTTTCAGCAAGGTTTTGTTATGTTAGGATCAGCTAACCTTAATTCTACAATATGGAAAGCTGAGGAAGTAACAATGGAAGCTATTGGCAACTACGTAGTGCTAATAAAAAGGGTTCATAGATTTTGCTTCAGATACATGTATTAATCACTGAAGATCAGATTTATTGAAAGAAGGAAGACGTTCCACATTTCATAAAGTCTGATATACTTTGAAGACTTCTGGACACTAGTGTTAAATAATCCAAGGGGGTGATGAAACATGAAGACTTATTTTCAACCATATATAAAAGAATGCAGAGTCATACCTACAGGTATTCGTATTTCAGGTATTCCTATATTTCCTTTGTTAGGTTCTCTTTATGTTCCAGCTTTGAAAGAAGAAGGAAGAAGGAGAATGTCTAGAGAAAGTTCCTGTTAGGTGTTCCTGTTCAAGAGAAGTTTCCAGAGTTCTATTGAAGAGAAGCTTGATATTTCAGAGAGGTATGTTTGAGAAGTGCGCACATATATGTTTATACCAGGATTTGAAGGAAAGAGGTATGAAGGACTTACACATTTCAACAAGGATGAAGACATGATGACATCATATATAGATTTTTTCTTTGATGAGACTCATAAGTTGATTTTAGCTAAGTTGAGTTGACATGACTTGAGTACGTCAAAGATGAACCAACAATGTTCATAATACACTGTTGTGAGTTTTCAGTCACAGGTTCTAGGATTCAGTTCTTGATTAGTGTATTTACATGACACAACAGAAGTACGTTGAGAAATCTTTTTGGAAGGTAAATGCAAATATGTGGATCCTAGTGTATGTTTTAAGGTTTTTCAAGACAGGAGATACCATGTTCAGAGACAGTTCATGCTATATTTGTTGTCAAGAAATGATTGCTTGATAGGAACACTATTGGACATTTAGTTTGCATATTTTCTCAAGTATTATGGTTCATATTCAGCAAGTTTAGGTTTTTTGAAGGAAAGTCAAATTCAATTTTGAAGAAGACTTTTGAAGAAGACTTTTGAAGAGATGATTTGAAGGTCAGTTCAAGAGTACAAGCTTGAAGCTTGTGACAAAGCTTGTGATAGTTTGCAGCTTGTGATAGTTTGCAGATCCAGTTCAGTTTGTACCATGGTGACATTGCAGGGGGGATTGTTGGAAAACAATATCCCAAGGTACCAAGGTCAATACCCATGGTCATTGGCCAAACTTGCTTAGATTTATACAACATGTGTAGATCTTCTTATTACACCTTGTACACACAAAGACGCAATGCCTCGTGGCTAGAACGATCGCCTCCCATCCTACTCGTGCACGTTCAAATCCTAGATCCGGCAGCAACGACACAGTGCGAAAGATTTTTATGCTTTTGCTTTATATGAAACTCACGAATGGACGACACGACGGAGTTTGCTTTATTGAAGAATATGATCGTTGTTTTATAGAGATTTTCAAGTATAATCAACTACTATATAAACAAGTGCTTGGCTCATTATCAAGCATCCTTCACCTAGTGTTCAACACAAGCCTTGGTGTCTTGGCCTCAATAGAGATGGTGTTTCTTCTAGCCCATGGGACAACCATGTTGCTAAATTGAAGCATGTTGAGGAGCGGCTATGGAGTTCTTCTTGGAGATGAAGAGTGTGCTCACACTCTTGCTCATGGAGAGGAGGTTATCTCTTGTTCATGGAAAGAGGACTTGGTCATTAGCAGTTTGATGGTGAGGATCGGCCATCTACATGGTGTATTTGAAGATTGTCTTCTACATGAAGATTTCGGGCTACTTCAAAGACATTGGATGGTGTTTAACATAAGATTTACATATTATGTTAAGTATTTAGGTACATATTCTCTTTATGCACACAGGTACTACTTGAAGTTTATGGAGGCAGTAACATCCATATCAGAAGGAGACCTATTCGGCATAGATACAAGAGAATCAGTACGTATATGCTTTATGCATATTTGGATGAGGTGTTAAAGAAGGTATGGTCATATGAGTTTGAGGATTTCTGGCAGCAAACTTGTTAGCATTCTTTGCTACTTTTTAAGTATGCGATCTTTTCACACAGGTATCTGACTTAGGGTCTTCCATAGCCTAAGGTTAGATGAGGGTTTGTTGATTATCAGTTTCACACTGATCCTTCCTCTTTCAGTCTCTCATATTCACTCTTCTATAATCTATTAGGTCACACATCTAATGTATATTCAGATTTCTGCCCATACATCTGAATATGTTTGTTACATTTGTACATTCACTCTTCCACCTATTTCTCATCACATAGAGTGGTTGAGAGTTTTGCTCCCATGTTGTACATTGAACATTTGTATATATGATAGTGTGAGTAAGCCTTGGCTTACGTAACACTTTACACATGTTGTCTAGTCTCTCTCTATCTTCGTCTCATCATCTGTATGATTAAGTTGTGGTATGTTCATGTTTTGTCAATATTGAAGATTGCTAGATTCTGTGTTGTATATGCTGGACCTATGGAACCATGGACCTGTGATATCAGCTATGGGCCTACCTCATTTCCAACAAATCCCCCCCCCCCAATTCAAACATCATCAAGTACTCCTTCTGATCAACAGCAAGCTTAAATCCAAGTGGGCCCCTCATGAGGGTGATGAGAGGGTGATTGACCTTCTTTGTAATGTCGTCTGACCTTTGTAAGATCTTCCCATGCTCTGTGGGACTTGGGGGGTTCCCTGGGCACTAGTCCCCTTCACTTGTACTTTTCTTTTCCTTTATTTAATATAAGTCTGGGAGAGTAGGCTAAGGCCAAACTTCCTTTTATAAAAAAAAACATATCAATCACAAAGTAAGATGGTTCTTAATACGATCTAGGTAGGATGTAGACCACATAAGAATTCGCCTCCTTTTAGAGTGAGTGTCAAAAATAGTAGAGAAAATAAAACTATTGATAAAAGCATCAAAAGCCTTGTTGGTGCAAATACCAAGCCTTCACACTTGGCTCGACCTTGAAGAAGCTATGTGCCAACATTTGATGCATCACATGACCCATTGCTTGTAATTTTGAGATCATTTACCATTTGTAAATGGTTAAACCATTAAGAATCTTGTAATGAAACTAAATTTGTGGAGTTGGAGAACAATATGTTACGAGCTCTTATGAGAGAATATCTCCTCATTTAGAGGAACACTTTTAGGTGGATCTCTATTTGAATTTCCAATTCAAATTGAAGAAAGTCACTATAAAAGAAGCTTGTAGTCTCATGGCCATTAGAGCTCCATTACTGAGCCCATTGTTGATCATTTGTTGAAGTTGAGAGGCTTACACTATAGCCTACTCTTGCATCATATTCATGCCAATGATCATGTACAACATTGTTATATAATACACTACATCATTGATCATGTTCATCTCCTTCTCTGCTATGTCTACTCAGAGCAGTGAACTTGTGGTGCTCATATCGCAGTGACTTGTTATCCATTTTTCATGTTCCATAGCTTTTTGGAACCAACTCAAAGTCTACTACAAGCTAGCCAACGTTAAAAAGATTTTCATCAGCCAATTGGGAGAAAATTGCCTCGAAGTACTCATTGGATGTTCTCTATGTAGCTCCTAAAAAGTCGGGGTAAGGCTTCAGCTACTAAATTGATTGCTCAATGTGTAGTTTATCATTTTAAGTGATTTCACTTGTACTCATTAGCTATCTAAGCTAATTTGATTCACCCAAGAGGAATGTTCCTAATTGCTACTGTAGTGGGAGCACTGAGTAAATTACCCGGCAAGTGTCAAGACCAAAATAACAAGTTTTTGTTCACAAGCTAGTTGCAAAGTTATCTGTTTTGATTTAATTATTTGAAGAATCATCTCCAAAGTACATGGGCACTCATTTAGTTTCAAGCTAAAGGATCCTACTATCCAACTCTGAGGTGAAAGAGGGCAGGTACAAAGCAGGGATTAGCAGTACCAACTCATTCTCTTGTGGTATCCATCCATCTCTTCCAATAGTGGTATCAGAGCAATTTGAGGTAAAATGGGAGATTATTTCCCTTCATTTATTGATAAATTGGATAGGAACAACTACGAAGCATGGTCCTTGAGGATGAAGACATACTTACAAGGAAGGAGTCTCTATGGATACATATCAGGCGATGAGGAGATGCCCATTTTCAGAAGCAAATGCCAACCTACAAGAGAGGAGCTTGAAAGACTCAACTCATGATGTGCCAAAGATGCATTAGCAAGGTCATGTTTACTTAACTCTATCTCTGACTTCCTTCTTCCACACATTAGGAATTATAAAACATCCCAAGAGACTTGGGATACATTTTCTTGATAATTTTCTTCTAATACAGGAGAAAGACAGAATCAATTGTTGATTGAGTTTACCACTCAAAGGAAGCAACCCAAGCAAAGTGTTTCAGAGTATGTGACCAAAGTCAAAGATGTGGCTAACCAATTGGCAAGAATAGGAGAGGAGATTGAAGAGGAGAAAATAGTGAGACAAGTGATCAATGACATCAAGGCAGATGACAAACGGGAAGCCTTCACAACTGCCATGGACTTATACGTGGACATGCAGACTCGAGATCTTACCACACTCCTGGGGCAACTCTTTACCCATGAAGCCAAGCTTAACAAAAATGGAGAACCACCAAGAGGTAATAAATCTTTTGCCCTATACACATATAAAGGCAAGACTAAAGAGAAAGGAAAAAGCAAGAAAGTAGAAGATGAAGGCACTGCTTCTCAAGCTAACTATGCAGGAAGAGGTAGGAACTCAAGAGGAAGGGGTAGAGGAGGTAAGCTAGGTAGGAGGAGACCTTTCAACTCTTCCCCATGCAGCATATGTGGATTTCTAATCACACTATAGATGAGCGCTATAGGAACTTCAAGAATCAGAGAGGAAGAGGATATCAAAGACGTGGCTACTCACAATCAAGAGGGAGGTTCAACCATAATCAAAACTACAACGATGGATACAACAACAACTACAACAACAATTAAAATAACTATCAAGGAGGATACAAATCAAGAAAAGACTACAACAATTACATAGAGGATCAAGAAGATTCTCTTCTCATTATGAATATAACTTCAGAACAAGGTATGAATGATGATCACCTCTTCTAAATTGACTCAGGATGTTCAAACCATGTAGCAGGCAATGTAGCTCTTCTCTCTGACCTTGAGGAACCCAAGGGAAAGCACAAAGTACAAACAGGTCATGACACCAAGCATTCAGTGGTCAAGGTAGGAAATGTACAAGCTTCTGATGGGAATAGAAATCTCTTGAGCAAGGTTCTTTATGTACCTTCAATCACCAAGAGTTTGATGAGTGTTTGACCGATAGTGGAAAAAGGTTTGCAGGTTAGGTTCAACAAATATGGAGCATTTGTGGAGGATCCTCAACATGTATTCAAGAGAATTGCCAACGGAGAAAAGGCAAGTAGGTTATTTACATTTGAACTTGAAGATACAAGGAATATTGCACTCTATAGTTACAAAGATCAAACATTGTTTGAGCTTGAAATTTTGCATAAAAGATTAGGGCATATTGGTGAGAGAACCTTAAAGAAAATATGTAGAGATCAATGTGTGCTTTGGATACCTAATGTATCCAAGCAACACATGATCTACAAATGTGGTGCATGTCAGTTTGGTAAATCACACAGGGTACCCTTCTCAAAGAAAGGCTATATGCATGAGGATTACTTGGAACTTGTCCACACATATGTGTGGGGACCAAGCAAGGATCCTTCAATTTTTGGCTCACGGTACTATGTGTCTTTCATTGATGGTTTCAGTAGGTGGACTATATTGTACTTAATGAAACATAAAGTGTTCAGTTGCTTTAAGAAATATCTTGCACTTGTGGAAAACCAAGCAGGAAGAAGTATAAAGAGACCAAGGTCAGATGGAGGAGGTGAGTACTTCTCAAATGAATTTGATGCATTCTTGCAGGATAGAGGAATCAAGAGGGAGATTACTACAAGGTATACCCTGAGCAAAATGGGGTAAAAGAGAGGAGAAATAGGTTAATTGTGGAAACAACTAGATCAATGCTTAATGAAAAAGGTTACCTAATTATTTGTGGGCAAAGAGTGTATCTATTGCCGCTTATATTATTAATAGGTTGCCATCCAAATAACTTGATGGGATGAACACATATGAAGCATGTCATGGTAGAAGGCCATCACTTGATCATTGCAGAATCTTTGAACGTGTTGGTTATGTGCATGTTCCATCTCAAATCAGAGGTAAGCTAGACCCTAAGGTAGAGAAGTGCATCTTCATAGGGTATGATTTCAATCAGAAAGGATACATGTTTTTTAATCCATCCAACAAAGGATTTATGGTCAGCAGAGATGTTGTGTTTGATGAGAATGATTCTTGTTTTGAAAGTGAATGCCAGAACGTCAAATTGCCATATGACTTGGAGGAGGAATTTCCAAGCCTGACCAAGGAGGAGCCAAGCCAAATTGAAGACATCAAATCAGATGATGAGGACATCATCAACCTAGAAGATTTCAAGGCATGGAAATCACTGAATCATCCAATTAGGCTCTAAGGAGATCACAAAGGGAGAGCAAGAAGCCACATATGGGTATGACACTTCATTAGTTACTAAACATCCGAGTTACCTTGCTAAGGATTTATCACTTGAAGAGCCCTCTACATATGAAGAAGCAAAGACCAAAGCAAAATGGAAGGAAGCTATGGATGAAGAAATAGAAGCACTCAAGGAGAATGATACTTGGGAGCTAGTGCCAAAGAAGGAATCAATGAAGATAATTGGTTGTAGATAGATTTACAAAATCAAGAGAAACTTAGATGGATCCATAAATAGGTATAAAGTTGGACTTGTGGCTAAGGGTTTTGCACAAACCCAAGGAGTTGATTATGAAGAAACATTCTCATCTATGGCTAAAATGCCAACCATCAGAGTATTGGTAAGTGTGTCTACATCAAGGAATTGGAATATGTACCAATTCGATGTGAAAAAATCTTTTCTTAATGGCTGGATTTCAGAGGAAGATTATATGGCTCAACCTCCTGGTTATGAAGACCCAAGTAAGGTAAATTATGTGTGCAAACTAAAAAAAACTCTTTATGGGTTGAAGAAAGCACCTAGGGCATGGAATCATAGGTTGACTACATACCTTCAAGATCAAGGATTTATAATGAGCAAAACAAATACTTCTCTATTCTTCAAGAGAAGCAACTCATAATTGATATATTTATGTGTGTATGTTGATGACATCATCCTTATAGGTAGTGATGCTAATGGCATCAAACAAATTAAGAATCTAATGATGTAGAAGTTTAAAATCAGTGATCTAGGGTCACTAAAGTATTTTCTTGGACTTGAATTGGTTTATACAAATTTTGGAATTTACATTACTCAAAGGAAGTATGTGCAGGACATGTTGAAGAAGTTCCACTTGGAGAATGCCAAGATAGCTAGCACCCCTATGGAGGTAAATCATAAATTGAGTGCTCATGAAGGTGATTTGCTTGAAGACATTGCAGTATATCAAAGCATAGTTGGGAGTCTAAACTATGCAGCATTGACAAGAATTGATATAGCTTATGGAGTAAGTGTTTTAAGTCAATTCATGCATAAACATAGAGCACCTCACTTGGAAGCTGCCAAAAGGATTTTGAAGTATCTCAAGAGTACTCAAAATCAAGGTTTATACTTTCCATATACTTCAGATTTGGACATCAAAATTTATTCAGATGCAGATTGATCACGTTGTAAAGATGACAATAGGAGTATGTCTGGATATCTTTCCTTTGCAGGTGATAAGCCCATTTCATGGTCTTCCAAGAAGCAACCTACCGTTGCTTTATCTTCAACAGAGGCTGAATACAGGGGATTAGCCAATGCTACACAAGAAGCCATATGGATCAGATTGCTATATTCAGATCTCGACTACACTCTAACTCACCAATGATCTTTGGTGACAATAGAAGCTCTTTGCATCTTGCAGCAAATCCCATCTATCATGCAAGAACCAAGCATATAGAAGTTCACTATCATTATGTGAGAGAGAAGCTATTGAGCAAGGAGATTCAACTTGCATATGTATCCACAATATGCAATGTGCATATTTATTGACCAAAGCACTTGATGATACTAAACTTTGCAGGTTTAAAGCTATGATTGGATTGCACGACATTCAAGAGAATTGATAAAGAAGAACAATCCAAGGTGTTTGGCTTGAGGGGGAGCTATTGGTGCAAATACCAAGTCTTCAGAGTTGGCTAGGCATTGAAGAATCTATGTGCAAACATTTGATGATTCACATGACCCATTCGTAAATGGTTGAACCATTTACGAATCTTGTAATGCCGATAAACTCGTGGAGATCATTTACCATTTGTAAATGGTTGAACCATGAATAATCTTGTAATGCCGATAAACTCGTGGAGTTGGAGAACAATATGTTACGCGTTCTATTTGAATTTCAAATTTAAATTGAAGAAAGTCATTATAAAAGAAGCTTGTAGTCTTGCGGCCATTAGAGCCGCATTATTGAGTCCATTGTTGATCATTTGTTGAAGTTGAGAGGCATACACCATAGAATAATCTTATCACCATCATTGGGCATCATATTCATGCCAATGATCATGTACAACACTGTTATATAATACACTACATCATTGATCATGTTCATCTCCTTGTCTGTTATGTCTACTCAGAACAGTGAACTTGTGATGCTCATATCTCAGTGAGTTGCTATCCATTTTTCATGTTCCATAGCTTGTTGGAACGAGCTCAAAGTCTACTACAAGCGGGAAAATTTTCAAAGGATTTTCGACAGTGAATTGGGAGAAAATTGCCTCACAATATCCACTGGTCGTTCTCTCTGTAGCTCCTAAAAAGTTTGGGGTAAGGGTTTAGTTGCTAATTTGATTGCTCAGTGTGTAGTTTATCATTTTGAAGTGATTATACTTGGAATCATTAGAGATTTATGCTAATTTGTTTCAATCAAAACGAAGTTTCCTAATTGATATTGTATTGGGAGCACTGAGTAAATTACCCAATAGGTGTCAAGACCAAAATAACAAGTTTTTGCTCACAAGCTAGTTGCAAAGTTATTTATTTTGATTTAATTGTTTGAAGCATCATCTTCAATGTACATGGGAACTCATTTAGTGTCATTAGCAAGCTAAAGGAGCCTACTATCGAATTTTGAGATGAAAGAGGGCAGGTACAAAGCAGGGATTAGTAGTACCAACTCATTCTCTTGTGGTATCCATCCATCTCTTCCAACAAGCCTACCAAGGCCAAAGCTTGAAGTTAATTTCTTCACTTCAAATTATTTCCAAGGACTTGATAAAAGAATAGTCTTTAAATACAAAGAGTGATGTGTTTGGATTCGAAGATAAAAATCACCCACACATGTGTTGATAGTAAGGTATACACATAAAGTGTAGAAAGCATTGTATGGCACATCCAACCTTTTAGATGGCGGGTATCTTTTAGTCGTAGGCTCATTCCAAGAGTGTTTAGAACTAGCCTTGAAGTAAAATTCAACCCCAAAAGGAATTGAAACTAGAAGTCAACAAGCTGAACATGAGATGGCAAGGATAAATTCAAGGAATAGCAACCAAAGAAATTAGAAATTACGAAGTAAGAAAGTTCAAGGATCTCCAAAACAATCAAAGTATTTGCCGTTGCTTATAAAAAAATTGATGTTAGAAAGATCTTTGAAGGAAGGTTCCATTGGCTATGCTAGCCCAATACCAAATCATCCAATTGCTAGTACTAATCGGTGAATCAGTATCTTGACTCAAAGATGTCCACAAAATGTGTATTTAATAGAAATGATTCTTAAGAGATTGTGTATCTTAGTAATCAAGATAGCTAAGGCATATGTTCTCTTGATTGAAAGTGAAACATCACAAATTGATGCGAATTCTATGGCTCCTGAATGTTAATGGTTAATGAGGGTGTTGTTAATACCATTTTGGAGAATTTACTATTTTTCACATAAAGATAGCTTTTAATCGCATATAGTCTCAAATCACATAATTTTAAACAGGCACAACAAAGTTTCACTAAGCCATCTCATATAATCTCAGAACCTTGGATTTGACTTTGATTGAGCACCTAAGACATTTGAAATAAAATTCATTATAGGTTTCCTATTTAATTTCAAAAGAGCAGCATGACGAAGTTCTTTCCACTAAATAAGACATTTTCTGATCGCACGTATAAAGTTTTTGTTTTCGAACAAACAAAAAAGATTGTTTACCTTTGAAGATGATGACACCTCAAAACCATTTTTCATATATGTGTGTGTGTAAGTGTGTGTTTATTTACAACTCTATATTGATCTAGCCAAAACATGAAGCTACTATCAAAAGTTCTTTTATTATATGAAACTCTATATTCATCTAGTTGGAACATGAAAATTTTCATCCCCACCAAATATAATGTAAACGTTTATTTTGTAAGCATAAAATTCATTTTTTTTTGCATGGAAATTTGAAGATCTTAAAATTTGTTTAGAATATATACGAACATCATAAAACATGTTTATAATATTTAACACTCAATGTTGTATGCACATGGGAATCAAACTCATGATCTATTGGCTAGGAGTTGATTAGCTAACCACTTGTTCAAAAATCCATGGTTGAGGATAAGTCCCTAATCCCTCCCCTGTAGGGTGTACCTTGTAATAAAGTGATAGGTTGGAGATGGTTGAACCACACCCTTGATAGATAGGAGCTGGTTGAACTACACCCTAAGAGAGAGGATTAGGAAGTAATCCTCAGCCATGGCTTTTGGGGCAAGTGGTTAGCCCATCACATTCCTATCCAAGAGGTTGTGAGTTCAATTCCTTACATTGGTATCAGAGCCTAGGAAGTAGCCTTGGGCAAGGTGGAATGATCCAATGGCCACTAAAAAAGGGGCTTGGGCACTCTATCATGTGAAAGGGTAGGAATTGTATCATGCACATCTGAAATTCTCTACAAGGACACTCTAAAGAGATGGAATAACCTCATAAATCTAGGAATCATGTTGGAGCTTAGGCTCTTCTATGCTTTAGTCCTTGAATTTCCCACGGTCCTTGAGCTATGCAAGTAGAGCAATGAAAGGCCATGTAGGATATAAATGTAATATAACACTAAATGTAACACATTCTCCACCTTCTAAAGATCATTGAACTCAATGATAAAAGAAGAAAAATTCCTAGAAATTAGGGCTTTTGATTGCATGTACTATCTATGAGTGGATGACTAGTCTATGGTGCAAGATATTCTAGTATATAGTGGTTGCAAAAATACCTCTCTCATTGATCTAAAACTATGAAGGATACATCTATATTACATGTTGTTTCATACAAAGCAACTAGACCATCTATATAGTTCTCAACTCCAAAATGTATGGTCAAACTTCACTAACATGAGATACTGGGTGTATCTTGCAATATCTAGTAATTGGAACTTTTTTTTTAATATAAAGGAAGTTCGGCCTTAGCCTACTGTCTCGGACTTGAATTAAATAAAAGAAAAGTACAAAAGAAGGGGACTAGTGCCCACGGGATCCCCTAAATCCCACAAAATGGGGGAAGCTTTTACATAATGTAGATGGCTTTACAAAAAAAAGGTTAATCACCCTCTCATCACCCTCATACGGGGCCCACATGGGTAAAGTGTGTTCTTGATCATCAAAAGGAATACTTGATGATTCCTAAAGAAAGGGGGGTTTCTTAAAATTAGCGATCCTTTTTCCAAGGAGGAACAATGAATACTCGATCGACCACTGTATGGGGAAGTCAGTAAAGTTTCAAGCATTCCCGAGAGTCGTGGACCAACCCTCGCTTCTCCCAGTAGAGTTGGCTTCCAAGTGATATATTTCTGAAGACTAATTTTCATTCTGATGATCTGCCATAGCCTTTGTGGTAGGACTTGCAAGGCTTACATGGAGTTATAGAGGAGGTTGATAAAACTCACATCCCCATCATGTGGAGCCCACTTGGTTTTAAGCTTATTGTTGACATATTGTAGCTCTTTGTGATGTCAGAAGGGGGGGGGGTTTCTTACAGTTAGCAATTCTTCTATCGAGAAGGAAAAGAAACTTCTCGATCGACCACTCCTTGGGGGTATTGCCAAAGTTTTGAGCACATCTTTCTCACCAAATCTTCCAAAGGATCTCTCCCCTAATCACATTCCACAATGCCGCAGAGCAACCGATTGCTTCGGCAATGAGGGCTTGCTTCAAATTGATTTGTTCTTAGAGTCCTAAAGAATGACCAAGTACCCTCCATAACCGAAGGAATTGAGGGCAAGCAAAGAACAGATGACTAATATCCTCTTTGCTATGGCAACATCGCTTGCACCAGGGCCGAACCCCATAGATCTTGTTAGCTTTTGCATTGGTCCATATTCCATGGTGTAAAATTTTCCATAGGAGAACCGACTTTTTTTTTTCAATGAGAGGGTGCCAGATAGACATAAATTTCATATCCCATCGAAGTTGTGTGCAATTTAGATACCATTTCTTGTTGAGACTGATGTGAATGTCATTGCAAGCTTCGACATATGGAAGCTTGGAGAGGGATTACCATTATACCATTTAAGGTCCATTGGGTTCGGAGAGTCCTATCCCATAAGTACTCGGATTTTAGATCAGTCCCAAGCGTGGCGTATGCTCAATAAAACATTCCATTCCTCGTATGTGACCATAGTAGTAGGGTCAGGGTCCTCAAAGTCCACCCATCTGTTTGTGTCCTATTTCTAGAGGTGCTTCCGTTGTTTGAATCCCTTATTCCAAAGTCTCTTGGCACTCAAGACATTCCAAGGATCCACATTTCTCATGCCTTGGATTGGGAACCAAATAGAGTCATTTTGTCTTATACCTGCAACCCACTTCCAATCTTCATTGATTCTGATGTGAGGTTTGAATGTGTTCCAGCTCGACCACAAGGATCTTACCAGGATCGATCCTTTTGGTGAGACCGGAATCAAAGAGAATAGGAGGGTGAGGATGTCAAGGTTTTTCCATCCAGGGTATCCTACCAAAGTAATCGCGTTTGTGTTTCTGAAAATTAATGTGGCCCAAGAGGAATCTCTATTGCACCATGCCTTAATCATCCACTTAGCCGCAAGTTTATTGGCCATGCTGCCAATGTCCATAATACCCAGACCTCCATTCTCCTTTCGGCTCGTGCATATGGAACATTTGGTTTTAGGCACTCCCCTCCTGTTATGGTCCCCGGTCCAGAGAAAGTTCCTACAAGTACTTTCTAATCTGGCTAATTCTTGATTCTTCGGTCTCCAGCAAGAAAGAAAGCATACGATTGAGGATATGATGAACGTGTTGATCACCATGGCCCTGCCAGCAAGATTGATTTGCAAACCCCTCGAGTAGTTAAGTTTATTATTAAGTCTAGCGAGGACCCAAGCCCACCTTTGTTCCAGAGTAACACCGAATCCCAAGGGGATACCAAGAATGCTAACGGCCTGACCTCATTGAACGCTTTGGCATGCCTGCACAATGAGGAGATTGGGTTGATTCCCTTTGATAGCGATGAATGCAGTCTTGGTATGGTTAATTCTAGACCTAGAGGCCTCACAAAACACGTGGAAACCTTTTGGTGGTAGTAATTCGAACTTTTTTGAAACATCTTATTTAGTGTGTAGGATCCACAAAATCTAGCTTACAACTTGGGAATCTGAGTTATCATTAATGAATAACGAAGTGGAACTTATAAAAATACATGATTGTGCGGCACGCTCAAGACTCTGTGGCAGGCTCGTAGAGAAGCTCTATATCATAAACTCTGGAGGCTCGAGCAGGAAGTGAACAAAGGAAAATCTCAAGCCCAAAAAGGTCTTCCAAAAATCAGGGCACTGCTGAGATACAAGGAAGAAATACAAAGGAAAAATTTGCAAATTTTCTTCAAGGAGTAGTGGGCTGGCAAAGCTGACAAACCCACCAAAGAAATGTGTCGTATCCTTAAAAGGAAACATAACAGAGAATCGATCCCCTTATTGCTAGACTTAAATGGCAATGTATGCAATACAGAAGAAGATAATTTTGGGATCATTGAAGGGCACTGCACGAGACTCCTGGGGACCTCGAACCCCCTCTCCCACCATAGAAGGGACTGTATGGCAGCCATATCTAGGGTTTCCCCCCACAGGATACCAGTCAACCTTCGCTCCCTACTACATGCCCCTATCTATGAAGTAGAAATCATTGAGGTCATTGATGCCCTCCCTTCTGGTAAAAGCCCGAGACCTGACAGGCTCACTAATGAGTTCTTTAAATCCTTCAAGTTGGTGGTTGCCACCCCTCTTCGTCTGGCTTGGCAAGAGGCGCTCAAGTTTGGCGCGCTTCCATCTTGTCTCAACAATGGCATTATCAAGTCAATACACAAAAAAGGGGAAAAGAACAGAATAGAGAACTCGCGTCCTATTACGATTCTCCAAACAGGATACAAGATCATTGCCAACAGAATCTCTTGCCACGTGAGAGCGTGGTTAAGTGAGGACCAAAAAGGTTTCACCAAAGATAGGTCAATTTTGGAAACCACTATAGATGTCTGGGAAGGTCTTGAATTTGCAAATGAGTCTAAACAAGATGTGCTCTTCCTGAAGATCGACTTTGATAAAGCCTACAACAGGCTGGAATGGGACTACATTCTGCAATCGCTCCAAGGTCTTGGATGTAGTCAGAAATTCACCAAGATGATCGCGACCCTTCTCGGAAACGCATCGACCCAAATTAACATTAATGGCAAACTTTCGAAGGTGATCAAACTTAGAAGATCTATCAGACAAGGGTGCCCATTGGCCCCCCTTCTCTTTGCCATTGCCACGGAAGGGCTCAGCAGGCTCGTGGAGCATCAGGTGGAAGCCAGTAATATCAAAGGCCTCTTTGCCTCATGACCATAGTCAGATCACCATGAGACTTTTTGCCGATGATATAAACGCATTTGTTCACAATGATAGTACCAGCCTGGAGACGTTCTCGCGGTGTTTGGCTACCTTTTGTGAAGCCTCTGGATCCACAATCAACCACTCTAAGACTGCCTTTAGAGCTATTGTTGGGTCACAACCCGACCTTCTCATTGATCAAGGCTATCAAATCATTCCGAAGGGCCAAAGTTTTCGGCTTCTTGGGATTCCCTTGGGGTTTGGCGTCTCTCTGGAACAGCGGTGGAACTAGGTGCTGGCCAAACTCGAAAACAAGCCTAACTATTGGAGAGGTATGCAAATCAATCTTGCTAGTCGTGCTATGGTAATCAACACGTTCCTCTTATCATCAACCATTTATTTCCTTTCTTGTTGGAGACCGAAAGAGCAAGATCTGGCCAAACTGGATAGTATTTGTAGAAACATCCTTTGGACGGGCGGCCACAATAGGAGGGGGGTGCCTAAAATCAAATGGTCCATCTGCACCAGCCATAGAGATAGTGGGGGACTTGGTATCCTAGACATTGGGTGCATGGCTAACAAACTGGCGGCCAAATGGATGAGTAAGGCTTGGTGCAACGGGGAGGCCTCCTAGGACAAGTTGATCTTCAGAAACAAGAATGAGTTGGCTCTCATGGGTTTCCCAAATTGGAAGAATCTTGACATCTTGACCTTGCTGTTTTCTCTGATCCCCGTCTTCCCGAAAGGCTCAAATCTCGTGTGCTCCCTATGGAAGAGTTGGAATAAAGTCAAAAGCTACACAAGAATAAGTGAAGACTGGAAATGGGCAACCGGTATCAGACAAAACGTCTCTATCTGGTTTCCAATCCATGGCATCCGGAGTGTGGAGTCTTGGAACATCCAAAATGCCAAGAAGTTATGGAACAAAGGCTTCAAAAAATGGAAGCATCTCTGGAAACAAGACACCAATCGTTGGATCAACTTCGAGGATATTGACCTTTGCGTCAACATTTCGAACGAAGAATGGCAGATGTCTCACCTGGGACCGACACAAAGTTCGCCTTCTCATGGGACACGACACGTCGAGCTGGCTTGGTCTCAAATGGCACAATGGGAATAGCCTATCAAAATTCCCGAACATCAAAGAAACGATTGACTATCAGATTAACCTCAACGAGAAGTGGTGCCTTTCATGGATGCGGCTTCGGTGGGACATGAAGTGCATGGCTATCTGGCACCCCCTCATAGAAATCAAAAAGTCTGTCCTCTTATGGCAAAATCTTCATCACAGAATCTGGACCAACCTTAAGGCTAGCAAATTTTGTGGGATTCCTCCCTGGTGCAAATGCTGCTACTGGTCTATCGAAGATGTTTCACACATCTTCTTTTCCTGCCCCAACTCCAAGAGACTCTGGCAGACGGTTGGAAAAGAAAATTAGACTTCAGAAACATCTCAGTTGGCAGCAAGCCCTGCTAGGAGAAGCGATCGGCTGCTCCGCGACCCTCTGGAACGCCATCAGAGGGGAGGTCCTATGGAAAATCTGGTGGGAAAGATGTGCTTTCAACTTCGGTGACTCCCCCAGAGAGTGGTCAATTGAGAAATCATTGTTTCTCCTTGGCAAAAGGATTGTTAACTGTAAGAAGTCCCCCCCCCTTCAGGCATCATCAAGTACTCCTTTTGATCAATAACAAGCTTAAACCCAAGTGGGCCCCACATGAGGGTGATGAGAGGGTAATTAACCTTCTTTGTAATGCCATCTAAGCTCTGTAAAAGCTTCCCCTGCTTTGTGGGATTTGGGGGGTCCCGTGGGCACTAGTCCCTTCTCTTGTACTTTTCTTTATTTAATTCAAGTCCGGGAGAGTAGGCTAATGCCAAACTTCCTTTATATTTAAAAAAAGAAACATGATTATCCTCTAGAAACATTTTTGTTGTGCAATGTTTATTTGGGAGAACTTTGGCCCTCTAAACAACTTCTTGAAGGTTGGAATAAACTATCTTAAGATTAACTTGCATATTTGTGAAAAAGTGTGAAGCCGTAGGGGATTTCATTTCTAAATTCTATGGTAGTTGGACTGAATTAAACATAAGCTTAAATCTCCTTTAAAAGGTGCCAAGTTAGTGGAATTCTGCTTCCAAGTATTGTAGGGAAATAATACTAACGGAAGCAAACTATCCAAGTCTGTTTGCTTCATTGAAAAAAATGCTTGAAGCATATCTTCTAAGATTGAATATCTCTCGCAATTCTGATCAACAATCTGTGGATGCTCTCCACTACTCATCTTTAGTTGAAATTGTAACTTATTGAAATTTTTTTTCCAGAAACTTTCTATAAATCTAAAATTTCTATCCAAAATTTTGCAATTAAACAAACCATGCACTCCAAAAACGTTTTGAATGAACAATCTTGCAAATTGTGGAGCTTCTATTTTTTTCCCTTTGTTGGAATGAAGTATGCCATTTCACTCAACTAATGAACAACTACAAGAAGAACATTCTTTTCGTAGGTGTCAAAGGTAAGCCCATTATGAAACCCATGGAAATACTATCCCAATAGTACTATGATATCTCCAATGTTCGTAATAAAATTGGAGGATGTGTCCTCTTTGATTTATTTACCTGAAACGTAAAACATTCACTAACATAATCTTACACATCTCTAGCCATTCTAGGCCACCAAAATGTTTGTCTACTTAGGTGTAAAACATTCAGTAACATAATGTTACACATTATTAGCCATTATAGGCCACAAAAATGTTTGTCCAGTAATTTGTAATGTTTTTTAAACACCTCGATGTTTTGCACTGGGCACATCATGGTTTTCAAAAATTGCTTGCTTTCAAAAGTTCCCTTCTTGGGAACTAGACACACAAATCCCTCTCCTCCATTTAAGCAATCCTTTTTCAACTTGGAAATTAGAAAATGACTTCTTCTATTGCACAATAAATGTGTTCTCATGGTGATCGAACAATTGATTCATAATAGAATTGAAAAGTTATCGTCATTTTGAGAATCCTTGATCGTTTGAATTGAATTGGTATCCAAAAAAATTAAACTAATTTGATGCATAATTTGAGTAAATGCATCTAAATCCATATTGCTTTTATGTTTTCGACAAAGAATTTCCATATGAAATTATTACTTTAACTTTTCACATCTTTCTTGTCTACCCTGAAAATCAAGTTGCAAAAAAAGAACTTTAAAGTTTGATGATCAGTTTAAAACTTGAATGTGGCTCCATGAAAATAATGTCACCAGGCCATCAAAGCATGAACTATAACATAAATCTCTTGTTCATGAACATGCCAGTTTCTTTGAGTGGTGGAAAGTTGACACAATACTACACCTATTGCGATGCTACTAGTATCACTTTCAAACTCTAAAAGTTCCTAAACGTCAACTATTTGCAAAACTAGAGCACTTGAAACAACTTGTTTAAATGCATCAAAGTCGCCTTTTTGTGAATTGGCCAAATAGACCTCTTATTATTTTGAGACAAACCTATGAATGGTGCAACTATGTGTGAGTAGCTGGAAATAAATTTATGATAGAAGCCAAAACATGTTAAGAATGATCATAACTCACACTTGTGGAGAAATCGACTCAAATATGCACAATGGAAGTCGGAGTTCAAATGGTTAGCCAACTAACTATGTAGCGATAAACTACTTGTTAGCTTAGGTCAAGCAAATAATAGAGGCTCAAAAGAATTGCTACAAGTAACTATTACAAAAGATTTTAGAAAAGATATTTGCGTGAACAAAATAATACACCATAATCTTTCCAAGAAAATATCATATGCATTAATTATATATATGCATAAAGGGAAATGGCTTCTACAAGGTGCATGTGTAGAAAAAGATGTACCTGTGCAATACCTATGTGCCTTGTAGCACACTATTCAGGGCAACTTATGATATGATTTGGTGTAGGGATGACCAGCTCCACTTGTCCACTACCTCCTTGTGATCCTCACAAAAATTCCAAAATCTTTCTAAATAGGAATAAAATTGCATAGGATCTTCTGAGCCTTCATCTACCCTTGCATCTTCTCTCTCCTCATAACCTTCCACTTCGTCCTTTGCCTTTTCGTTGGTGCTCCAATCCACTCCATATGGACATGTTGGTGCCCCCTTTGTTCCTTCAGTTTCTTGACTCATCTTTTGACTCTTATCCAAGTCATATGCGCATAAGCTTGCACCTCTAATTTTAGCAATATGCACTCTAGGGACTCTTCCAACTCAAGATGACGAAAACTTTCCATGGATCCATTGAAGTTATATTTGCAAATATGATATGTACTAAGTACGCAAACTAAAATAAACATGATTATGTTTTTTTTTAAGGTTAATGTACATTATATTTTCATTCAATACATTGAAGACTATTAACGAATGAAACTCATGATCTTTTAAACATTTACTATGGATTATTAGATCATCTACAAACTCCACAATGAATTGACCAATGAAAGGGTGAAAGATACCATAAATAAACATCATGAATGTAGTTGGAGCATTTCTTAAACTAAAAGGTATCAATGGATATTCATAATCTTCAAATCTAGTTTGAAAAGCTGTTTTTTATGTACACTGTCATCTCTAGCTCTTATTTGATGAGAAGCACTTTTCAAATCTATTTTACTCAATACAATAGCAACACTCAATGGATCCAATATATCATTGATGCAAGGAATTGGATATTGATGCTTTATTATAACTTTATTTAATGTTTTATAGTCTATAAACATCCTAAAGGAACCAATTTTTTTGCCAACTAAAAGCACTAGGGTTACAAAAGGTGAGTAATTACATTTGATCAAGCCTTTCTATAAATACTCCACAATAGTCTGATGTACTTTTTCCTCCTCTTGTAGACTCATATATTATGGCTATATCACTAATGGATGAGCTCCTAGAATGAGCTCAATCTTATAATTCACATTTTTGTGACGCATAAAACCTATAGATAACTATGAAAGAAACAAATTTTGAAACCTAGGTTTCATCTTAGAAGCTGATCAAGCTTCCAAGTTAGTTTGAATTTGCACAGATAATATTTCTTTATGCTGAAAATGAATGAAGTAAAGATACCTCCGCTCTGCTTTTACCATAGTAGAGCTAGAAACTCAGTGAAACTCTATACATTTGATTCTCCACAAATGGTGATGTGATGACCTTTGATGAAGAACTTGTGAACATGGGTTCCAAAGTCAATTATGGGGTTTCTATTGGCATGGCAATATTAATTGAGAATGAGCTTAAATTCGGACAACTTGGAAATCTTGAATCACCTCTTTAGGTTTGGATGTAGATTAGCAATCTGATGACTATTCAATCCCAAATCTTTAATCCCTTTCAATCTACTACTTCAACCATGTAAGTGTACTCATATGAACTTTTTTTAGTTCTAAAGTTTTGAATAACGAGGAATTGATTATATTATTCATGGATTATATATCAAAGAATATCTCAAGAGGATGTCCATGCAGTTCTGCATTCATGAACACAAACTCAATGTTAGGGAACTGATTTCCTTTATGTGCAATTGGTGATAAAATCACATCCTACACTATTGTTACCTTCTTGGCAATTATAATGTTCAAAATGATTTGTTTCTCCATAGATGGCAGATCCATCTTAGTGTTTGTTGCTAAAAAATCAAAGTCACATGGAAGTGATGGAGATGATTATTGCTTCTCCACCACCATGAGTTCTAACATCTTTTTCTCTTAGGATAGAAACAAAATGAATGTCAATGTAGGCATCCATAACAAAGAACCTCTTTTCGTCCCTTTTATTTTTGTTTGTGTGTCAAACTAAAGCATTGGAACATGCTCTCATCCATGGAAGAAAACACTTTTTGCTTCCCACAAATAGAAGCCTTAATAGCATATACTACTTATTGGGAATTGAAACTATAGATGTAGGCTTTTTAAACCTTCTTCAAGTTATTTTTTCCGCATGGTGGGATGAGATCATGATCATCCTCCATTCTCAAGAGACAAGGACAACTCTCTAGCTTTGATTATTGTATGACAATGCTCCTTATGCGCCAATGGACACCATTTCTCATGTAAGCCAATCAAGAACTTATGAACTTGCAAAAAATCTAGCACTTGATCTTGGATATTTAGTGGTACTTATCGACATTAATTTGCATACTTCAGCATAGTTTGATGAAGCAGCTAAAGGAAGAGCCAAACATCCAATGCTCAAGTACCCTCATCAGGTGGAAAAAAAATTGTTAAAGAATATAATTTTGAACTCTACCCAAGTGGCTTGTTTAGGCTTATCCTACTTGATTTTCATCTACTATTTATGAGGTACAGCCATTATATAATATATGGAATTGTATCTTTTGTTTCTCATCTACTATATTTCACAAAAAAAAGCACTGCTCCCATTTATTCATCCATTATTGTACTGCATCTGTTTTCGTGGCACGAACCTAACATCTCTACTAAAAGAGGCTACAATATTGAATACTGATATCTAAAAACTGTGTGGCTCAATGGTTGGAGCTTCCATCTGCATCAAAGTACCAACTCCATGTACTTTTGGTTTATAGACGACATTGAGGATAGTTTTCAATGTATCCTCTATGACCGAAACTTGTTTAGAGCTGTAAGGCTCCTCAAGCTCTGCCTAAACAGTAGGAGATCTAGGATCCTCCATGCTCATAATTGAAAATGATACCTGCTAATGGATTCTTGTGCACTACATGTGCAACAACTCAAAAAATCCTCAAGAAGGAAATTACCCAAGATCTTGATCCATTTTCCATCTCTCTCTCTCTCTCTTGTAGGCTCTAATACCAGCTTTTGTAGCTACAAGGTTGTTTAGAAGTTTGAGGGACTAATCAATTGCCCCAAAAGCCATTTTTTATAGTAGCACGACTCGTACGACTATAAAATAATGCAATTCATTTTCAATATTAGCACGATTCGTACGGCTATAAAATAATGCGATTCATTTGATATAATTCTCCATTGGTAATATACTTTCCACTACAAATACTGTTTGAAGTCATTCTGACTTAAAAAATAGACATAAAAAAATATTTAAACGCCAAAAACAATTGCCTCATTATTGTTTTTCAAACCGTTCTTCCCGCATTTGAAATTCATGTTTTGGACAAGTGCATGCTATCACTTCTACATTTTAGCATAATCGTACAAATAAGTATGGATACACACACATACACACACACATATATATATATATATATATATATATATATATATATATATATATATATATATATATATATATATATATATATATATATATATATATATATATATATACACACACACATACATGCTTCTACCGGAAGTTCCCTTCTTATATGCAACTCTATATTCATCTGGTTAGAACCTGACAATTTTTCAAGAATTCCCAGCAAATATAAATATAATGTAAACGTTTATTTCGTAAGCAGGAAATTCTTTTTTGCGTAGAAATTTGAAGAGCATAAAGTTTGTTTAGAATATATGAAGAACATAAAATTTGTTTAGAATATATGAAGGGCATAAAATATGTTCAGAATATTTAACACTGAACGTTGTATGCACATGGGAATTGAACTCGTGACATATTGGGTAGGATTTGATTACCTAACACTTATCTAAAAATCCATGGCTGAGGATTAATCCCTAATTCTTCCCCCATAGGGTGTAGTTCGACCATCTTTTGTGTGTGATTTCTTAAGTCAAACATTCTCTCCCTATTCTAGAGATCAATGTCCTCAATGATCAACTCATGAACTCCCTAAGTGCCCTTGAGTTGATGTCCTCATTCTCACATAGTCTCTCGAACTTTTTTTGTTCACAAATTCGGTGTCTTGAACCCTTGTTCTGAACCTCAGTGTCTTGTACGTCTCGTGTTCACAACCTTGGTGCTTTGAATACTTGTTCTTGGCCTTGGTGTCTTGAACGTTCTTGTTTGCAACCTTGGTGTCTTGATCCCTTATTATCAACCTTAATATCTTGAACCTTATTCTCATCAACGCTTGGTATCTTGAAATCTCAATCAAGTTCTTTATAGGAAAGAACATTCTAAGAGCTTTTTGATGATACCTTATATATATCAATCGGACCCAGTGATTGGGAGATATACTAAAATATATGTTGGAAAATTTTCTTAAAAGTACGGAACGCCATTTTGGTTTACCCTTTCAGATCAAAGTTCTCAATCTCCTTTTATAGAGACCATTGGGTGCCCACAACCTTTGTGGAATCCATCCATGTTTTCCAAACCTTTTTCCTAGGCTTTGGTACCAAACCTACTTTCCACTCTCCCCCAAACCTTAGTAACCCTTGCCATCATGCACATGTAAAGTCATAGAGATGGAATTACCTCATAAATCTAGGATTCATGCTAAAATGTGATGTCTGACCACCAGTGTCTCTCTTCGCTTATCTCCTTCTCTTTCTCTCTCTCTCTCTCTATCTCTTTCTCCAATTCCTTCTCTTCCTCTATCTATTCTTCTCTTTATCCTCTCTCTTTCTTTCTCTTTCTCCTTCTTCTCTTTCTTTGATACCAAATGTGTTCTCTGACCACCTTTGTCTCTCTTCCCTTGTCTCCTTTTCCTTCTCTCTCTTTCTCTTTCTCTAATTCTTTTTCTTCCTCTATATATTCTTCTCTTTCTCCTCTCTCTTTCTTTCTCTTTCTCCTTCTTCTCTTTCTCTTTCTCCTTCTCTTTCTATCGTTTTTGTCTTTTATTTTGCTTCTCTTTTTATGTCCTCTAATTCAATTCTATTGTTGTCTTTCTCTGGAAATTACAACACAAAGATAACTTCCATGATAAATTCAAGAACTGGCATGTCACCTAATGGGTAGAGTAGTGACCTCTTAGTGTAGAGGTTGTGGGTTCAATACCTATAAGCTGCTACAGATGAATTTGTTGGAACAAACGAGTTTGCTTACTTTTTTGATTGGCACAACCGCACAACCCTATCGGCTGAAAAAAATTGACTTTCTCAATGCATGCAAAACAAGAAGATCCTTCATGGCTGCTTGCATTTTCTTTCTCACGAAGATGATGAAGATGCCCCAAAATAGGATTGAGTCCTCCCCTTCTTGCAAGAAAATGATTGTTCTTCATCTCCAACAAGCTCTCCCCAAGGTCTCTCTCTCCCTCATGCTCTGATACCAAATGTGAGAACTAGAGAATGACATGCCTGGGGCTCAACCCCCAACTAGCCCTTGCCTAGTCACCATCTAGAGTTCTCTCTAAGGTCCCTCTGCTCATCTAGCCATCATGAGTAGGTACCTCGTATGAACTCTCTGGCTTTCGGCCTTGGCTATCACTCGAACAAGGAACTTCATGCTAAGCTTTTATCTCATTTGACAACCACATGATGCAATATTGTTTAATGTTATGCTCACCTCAGATATCTATCTGTACACTACCTACTCATGTTTGAAGAGGTATTAAATAGGGTAATATTTGCAAAGCTCTCTCTCACCATTTGTATGAATTTCAAGTAGCCAACCATGCAAATGTCAGCTATGAAGGCCCACCTATACGAATACAAAGTGTTTTTGTATCCACATGCAACAGGGACTACTACAGAGAAGTATCAAGGCTACTCTAAAGTATACTCTAAAACCACAAGGGCCGGGTGATGCATTAATCGACCTAGCAAACTCCATTCATATATATAACTACAAGGCGCAAGCGAACGTGATGAGAGCGACCAAGTTTTCCCTCCAAATGGATGCCAATGCAATGATTTCTAACCTTGAGAATAATAGGAAATCACATGTTCTTCTCATGCATTTGAAAGGAAAATTCCTCAAGCTTGTATGTGCAAGTACAAAGGCTGGAGAAGCCTTCTTACCTGCTAAATACCAAACACTTAGGATAATTTATCGCAATTGTTCAAACCCATCAATCGAAAATACATAAAACCGAGGGTTCAACTATAACCCAAACATTATTTCCAACATTTTCATCCTTTAGAATCCATATCTTCACTCCCTAAATTCATGCTTTTATATATCATTCTTCGTCCCCTAAAATATTTTCATCTTAAAAAATGTGTGAAAGTATATTACATGGTGTGTTCTCTAGTGCCATGTGATCAATCTCATCAATCGTGGTAATTATTGGTCTAATTTGCCCCTTTATTTGAGAAGGGAACTCTATCTCAAACTCAACTTGGAAGAGGGGAATCTATGTTTGAGTTAGTCCTTACACAAATCATTCTAACATCATCTGTCTTTGCATGTCAAAAATCTAAATCAAGTACAAAGCGGAGAAAGAATGATAAGGATCAATTTAAACATCCATACCTAATAGCATACATAAATGCAATAAAATGAAAAACAAGGGTTATTTCCAACATATATGAATATTAGAAACCATATCTTCAGCCTTCTCAATCTATATTTTTATACAACAAGAAGTCAAGCCATGACTGACATACATAAAAAGAATCAATGTGTCTGAATCTTTGAAGGGATTAGGTAAGCACCATTTATTTTATCTTTTGAAGGTTTAGAAAAGATGTTAAAGAATAGAGAACTGGCGTCCTATTACGATGCTCCAAACAGGATACAAGATCATTGCCAAAGTCATCGCCAACAGAATCTCTTGCCACTTTAGAGCATGGTTAAGCAAGGACCAAAAAGGTTTTATCAAAGGAAGGTCCATTTTGGAAACCATTATAGATATCTTGGAAGGTCTTGAATCTAAACAATTATAGAAGGTCTTGAATCTAAACAAGACGTGGTCTTCCTCAAGATCGACTTTGATAAAGCCTACGACAGGCTGGAATGGGACTATATTCTGCAGTCGCTCCAAGATCTAGGATGTAGTCAGAAATTCACCAAGATGATCACGACCCTTCTCGGAAACGCATCAACCCAAATTAACATCAATGGCAAACTTTCGAAGGTGATCAAACTTAAAAGATCTATCAGACAAGGGTACCCATTGGCTCCTCTTCTCTTTGCCATTGCCACGGAAGGGCTCAGCAGGCTGGTGGAGCATCAGGTGGAGGCTGGTAATATCAAAGGCCTCCGTTTGCCCCATGACTACAGTCAGATCACCATGAGACTTTTTGTTGATGATATGAACGTGTTTGTTCACAATGATAGTACCAGCCTGGAGACGTTCTGGAGGTGTCTGGCTACTTTTTGTGAAGCCTCAGGATCCACAATCAACCACTCTAAGATCGCCTTTAGAGCTATTGTTGGGTCACAACCGGACCTTCTCATTGATCATGGCTGTCAAATCATTCCGCATGGCCAAATTTTTCGGCTTCTTGGGATTCCCTTGGGGTTGGGCGTCTCTTTGGAACAGCGGTGGAACTGGGTGCTGGCCAAACTCGAAAACAAGCTTAACTATTGGAGAGGCATGCAAATCAATCTTGCTGGTTGTGCCATGGTTATCAACACGTTCCTTTTATCATCTACCATTTATTTCCTTTCTTGTTGGAGACCCAAAGAGCAAGATCTGTCCAAGATGGATAGCATTTGTAGAAACTTCCCTTGGACCTGCGACCACAATAGGAGGGGGGTGCCTAAAATCAAATGGTCCATCTGCACCAGCCATAGAGATAGTGGGGGGCTTGGTATCCTGGACATTGGATGCATGGCTAATAAACTGGCGGCCAAATGGATGATTAAGGCTTGGTGCAATGGGGAGGCCTCGTGGGCCAAGCTGATCTTCAGAAACAAGAATGAGTTGGCTCTCATGGGTTACCCAAACTGGAAGAATCATGACATCTTGACCTTGTTGTTTTCCCTGATCCCTGTCTTCCCAAAAGGCTCTAATCTCGTGTGCTCCCTATGGAAGAGTTGGAACAAAGTCAAAAGATACACAAGAATAAGTGAAGACTGGAAGTGGGCCACCATTATCAGACAAAACGACTCTATCTGGTTTTCGATCCATGGCATCCGGAGTGTGGAATCTTGGAACATTCAAAATGCCAAGAAGTTATGGAACAAAGGCTTCAAAAAATGGAAACATCTCTGGAAACAAGACACCAACCGCTGGATCAACTTCCAGGATATTGACCTTTGCGTCAACATTTCATACGAAGAGTGGAACACATTGCAAAGCAGATGTCTCGCTTGGGACCGACACAAAGTTCGCCTTCTCATGGGACACGACATGTCAAGCTCGCTTGGTCTCAAATGGCACAATGGGAATAGCCTATCAAAAATCCCAAACATCAAAGAAACGATTGACTATTAGGTCAATCTCAACAAGAAGTGGTACCTGTCATGGACACGGCTTCGGTGGGACATGAAGTTCATGGCTATCTGGCACCCCCTCATAGAAATCAAAAAGTCTGTCCTCTTATGGAAAATTCTTCATCATGGAATCTGGACCAACCTTAAGGCTAGCAAACTTTGTGGGATTCCTCCCTGGTGCAAACGCTGCCACCGGTCTATCGAAGATGTTTCACACATCTTCTTTACCTGCCCCAACTCCAACACACTCTGGCAGACAGTTGGAAAGAAAATTAGACTTCAGAAACATCTCAGTTGGCAGCAAGCTTTGCTGGGGGAAGCGATCGGCTGCTCCGCGACTCTCTGGAACGCCATCAGAGGGGAGGTCCTATGGAAAATCTGGCGGGAAAGATGTGCTATCAACTTCGGTGACTCCTCCAAAGAGTGGTCAATTGAGAAATCGTTGTTCCTCCTTGGCAAAAGGATTGTTAACTGTAAGAAATCCCCCCCCCCCCCCCCCCCCTTCAGGCATCATCAAGTACTCCTTTTGATCAATAACAAGCTTAAACCCAAGTGGGCCCCACATGAGGGTGATGAGAGGGTAATCAACCTTCTTTGTAATGCCATCTAAGCTCTGTAAAAGCTTCCCTTGCTTTGTGGGATTTGGGGGGTCCCGTGGGCACTAGTCCCCTTCTCTTGTACTTTTCTTTATTTAATTCAAGTCCAGGAGAGTAGGCTAATGCCGAACTTCCTTTATATAAAAAAAAAGATGTTAAAGAATATTGAAGAGCTTTTGAAGTAGCTACACCTATTTTATCGAAGGGGATTTGTAGATAGAGGCAACTATGCCACCATCGTTTCATCTCATCACCTTAAGTATGTCCATTATTGCCTTAACTCATGTCGCACAATGTTGCAAAAACATATACTTGGTACAATTAGGAAAACTTGATTTGTGCTACTAGAATCCATTGTTTAATGCACAAGCATTCTTCTAAAAGCAAGCTCTTGTTGAAATGGATGCTAGCACTTGAATTTAATTTCATTTCAGTATCCTCCTTTATACTTAATATATTGAAGTCCTACTAAGTTTAAGTGCAAGACAATGAAAACAATATAGAAAAACGTATTGTGAACGAGAATCATGTATTAAAATAGTAAGCTCATCAACAAGATATGTGCATCCTTTGCCTTGAGAAGTGCCATCACACTCCTCCGTACTTCTCTAAAAGATGACTACTACAAACAAATTCTCTAACTAGATATGTTAAATCTCTTCGATTTCTAATAATCTTTCTAATGTTGGAGAGTGTATAGAAAGATCTTTCAAACATGATAAAAATAATAAAAGGTGGACACTCGAGCAAAGAACACCACACATCCAAATTCGAGTAGCTGCTAAGTCATTACTGACTAGAAAGACTTTTTGGAGTGGCTATTTTAAGTGCTCCTCAGAGTCATCTTGAAGATGGATTGTCACCTTTGAGGCTATATACCTATAGAAAATGCTCAAAACAATATATATGAACCTAAAAAAACGAAATTTAGATCACATATACATATGATACCCTATGAAATCTTTTCTTTGGCTTCGAGGAAGAAAATAACTCATCATTTGTAGAAAGCATCAATGAGGTAAACTTTTTCTTCTTGATGTCTTTGCTCTTTTATTAGTTCCTTGAATAGCCTTGCTTCTATGATTCTCCATATATACTTCATTATTGCTCTAACAAAGATAATAAGGGGCTTTTTTCCTCCTTTTCTCGCCTTCAAAACTCTCTATTGTTGTCTCTGTTAAAAATTCACTACATGATTTCATATGTAGACCTTAGTTATCATGGGCAGGATAGAAGTTCCATTCAGGAAGGTCGCTGGTTTGATCTTCGTCTAAAACTTCTTCCTATTTTGTTGCGGAGGATGGAGGATTGAAGTATAGGGTGAGTATTTCTAGAACTTGTACTTTCCACACCATACCAATACCATTTTAGCGTAGTGGCTAGAATGTTTTCCTCATATGGAAGACCCTAAGTTCAAATCTTGTATTCAACACTTGAAGAATCTTGCAAATTTATCTTTTTGTTTTCTACATAGAAAGATTCAGGAGGCCTTATAACTGCACATGAAAGAGAAGTAGTGCGAGAAGTGAGTCCATAGTCGAGGGAGATATTGATTGATGTCTGATATGTATCTCCATAACGATTTAGAGAGGACAATAAGGTCTCAATGAAACCTTCAGAGAAATGTGATAGGGCAGATCTTCATGAGAGCTTTCCTAGAGCTTTATGAAGATAATGAGCCATCAACTTCCACCATTCAGGATTTCGTACAACTATGGTACCTTTTCTATGAACTAAATTATTAGGACCCCTACATACTTGAAAGATGACTCTTCTCTCAATGTTATGCCTCTATGTATATATACTCCAATCAACCAAGACCACAAATGTAACTAGAGTCCAAAAGAACATGTGGGATCTCCACCAATTCTCTAGCACCTTGCACTAGAGTCTACTAGTGCTACGTGTACTGACCAAAAAGTCTAACTTAGATGTTTCCTTTATGGTCCATGCCTAATCAACATCCATTGATCTCTTTCCCAACTAGTGGGCTATTGTGTCTAATCCACGATTTAAGATCCTAATAGAATATAGATAACAAGTGTTCCATCACTCTTGTCAAACGAACTTCAATTGGACCAAAAGCACATCTAAATAAATTTCATAATTATCCAACTTAGGAATCATCCAATCTATGGAAAAGTTATGTCTAAGAGTGTTTTAAGCACTTGCAAAGAAATATCAAATCTTTCATTTAAGACTTAGCATCTTTCAAGATTGAATTGTTTCTACACAAAACATCAATCGTTGATGTTTAACTCAATTATTAGTTCCGATTGGCTACTCCTGAACTTGATTAGAACTAGACAGATACTCTATCTGAGTTCGGTCCAAAGATTTTGGAAAGTGATAAGGAAGAGCTAAAACTTTGTGCAAACAATCGAAATTTCTTACAATGTAAGCAAGAAATATTGGAGTGAACCTTCAATCCAAAAGAATCTCCAATTGGTATGCAATGTGACTATCCTTGATTATCCACAATGCCTTGGTCTAAGCTTCGTACATTGTTTTCTAAATTATGAAGAAGACGTTTTCTTGGAAACACTATATGTCTATTACACTTTATGGAATAATAGAATGTTAAATGAATTTTAGTGTGTTAAGGTTTTTAATGTGATTCTGATTTGATTTAGCATATGGGAAGTTCTGATATAACGAAAATGCTGAAAGCTGTATAGAAGATCATACATAAAATCGATGAAAAGTGATTTTGTACATTAGTTAATCAGTTAAAAGTTCTGATTTGAGGCTTTGCTTCATTAAAAATTGAATAGAAATTGCCTCATTGTTTGTATTTTATTATAGGCGGCTTGTTCATATATTGGAAATTAAGCATTTTTCAAGATTTATTTCATAGTTAAAATCATATAGTTCTATTTTCAACATTTCGATATAATGATAAGAATCAGTTATTACAATTAGAAAACGTTCTCCGACCACATATTGTGAACAGAAACAAAACTACAAAAAAATGTTTATCACATTCCAATCATGATGACATGGTGTTACGGTTGCAATGATTTTGAACTAAAAACCAGAAAGGATTGATGTTACAATTGGAATATAGAATTCTTTCTTCATTTTAGTGATTGAATCGTAGTACAATAACAAATTTTGTGTACATGAAATAGCAGAGCAAGAAATGAGATATTAAGGAAGTCTCCAAATCAAAAGTAAAAAAAAAAGGGCACCTGCTTTGAGAGGTGCTAGGATAGAAGAGTGTAAAGTCATGTCTGGAGACATGTCTATCATGGAAGAAGATGATCAATTACTCAATGTTATCCACACTTTCACAACCTAATGACCATCCCAAGAATACGTGCTATGAGTCATTCATATATGACAAAACCCTTAAGCATGTACTTGCACTAGCATATCAGATGTTGGTCAAAATCTGGACTCAATGAGGGCTTTCCTTACCACCAATGAATTATCCCACATCTCCTTTAAGAAGGGAAACGATGTGGAAATGTCCTTCATTGTCGGTTAGTAGTGAGATGATGTAGTTATGTTTGAACATTAGGCTCGCCTTACATATCTTTCTGCACACTCCTTACTCATGTTAAAAGAGGCATTCGTGTTTCTGTTTTTTTTTTAATGGAAGTTCAGCCGAAGCCTACTCCCCCAAGCTTTAACTTTGAAATTGCAATTGTACAAGTGAATTGGCATAGTACTCGCAAGACCCCCCATATCCCACAAAGCAAGGGTTCGACAGGGGTTTCGACAAGGAGACAACATGGTTACAGCTGGTTTGACTGGCCTACTCATGTTAAAAGATGCATTCGCCAAATCTTTGAAGGACTGGGGGAGGCACTTTTCCGATATTAAGGCCTACAAATATCAGAAGGAATCTATTTTGAATTTCCTCTTAATTTTCCATTCATGGCATATAAAACAGTGATGCAAAGAAAGAAAAAGAGAGAGAATAGAAATTAGTATTCAATGTAGCTAATTTAGCCCCATGCACTGCACTAAATAGTAGCCCTACTAGTAACTGAAATGGAGATCTAAAGAGTGAGGTGGAATAGGGTCCATCGAGTTTTCCAAGACCAGCCCCTCTCCAAATAAGATCTCCCTATTATCTTGCTCCCTATTATATTTTTCCCCTCTCCAAATAAGATCTCCATTTCAAGGACATGTATTTCTTGAGCCTTTCTTCAATTTTCCATCCCTTTTGTACCTATTTTGGCCTTCGAATATTAAGCCCCATTTCTTATAAAACTCTCTTCAAGTACCTTTGTGAAATTTAGATAATAAGAGATCCATTTACTATTCATCTGTTAGGTACTATCAATCATAAAATGAAATGTACTTGAAGAACTGATCAAGCAAGCAATGTAAAGAATGCATCAAGTCATCTCTCATTATCAACAGAAATATTTCAATAACTATTCTTCACTCATTCAGAAATGAAATATTCAAATACGAAGTATCTTCTTGAAGATCACAATTGAATTTCTCTTTCCAGGCTACACAGAAGATGTTCAAAAGTACTAAAAATATCTTTAAGGAGCTGCATTTATTTTCCTACAATATCTGTGGGCAAGGATTATGGCGAACGGAGCTCATCGAATCAAGCATACATGTGCCTGAATGCCAGAGGTTCAGAAGGTTCAGGAATGAGGAGTTGATGACGGAACGCCAGCTACTCGGCATCTACTGCAGCGCCAGTGCGCCCACTATCTCCTACGCCAGCTGCCCACCATCTACTCCAACATGATCGACGGAGAAACGAAGACTAAGCAGCAGAAGAGTGGTGGAGATCGTTCGACGGAATCATATTTGCACTTCAATGGAGATTCATGAAACTGCCTGCCTTCGCGACGAAGCTCCTCAGCCATAGTTTCTTCCTGATCACTTTCTGCAGCATCGTGAGATTGGGGTGTCGCGACACTTGCGTGGCCTATCGTGAGAGTGGGGTGTCGCGACACTTGATTGGGGTGTCACGACACTTACGTTCTTTTGCAACATTCGAGGTGTCGCGCAAGTGAGGTCTATCGCGACATTGCCACGTAGTCGGTTGCTTGTCACGTCAGTAAAGGTGCCGAGGAACCAGTTTCTTTTGCAACAATCGAGGTGTCGCGCAAGTGAGGTCTATCGCGACATTGCCACGTCGCCATTACCTTCTGCATATATGTCGCCTTTTTCAACACCTTCAACATTTTTTTCGCCAGCAACACCTGTCGCACTACTTAAGGTGCACACCGGATGAACGTGGACACACGGTTGAAGGGAGAAGTCTAAGGCGTGAGGCGGCCTCTTATTGGACTGTTGGCGGCTGCCTCTTTCGTTGCTTGAAGCAAAGCTCCAACAGAATTAAATTCTTCGAAGCTACGCACTCACAAGTCCAAAGAAGGGTCAATTCAAGTGTTTGTTTAAAGAAAAGAGGAAGATTCTAAAAAGTTAAAAAGAAATATTGCGGTGGCCTTCTTCAAAGTCCTATAGTTTTCCATTAAAAAAGGAGTGTTGGGCTTCGATGTGATCGGAAGGGGGATCTAAGTCTTCCGTGTTTGTGGTCAGTTTTCTCTCCTTGTTGGAGGGTTTTGCTTTTGGGTATTGAAAAGCTAAAGCGGTGCAAGTTCCTTTTGGCCATGGATGTGGCTTCATCCTCTCTCGTGAAAAGCAATCGGGCCCCTCCCCCTGGGGAGACCGATATCCTGGCCGCTCTGCTGGAGGGGGGGTCGTGTGCCGCCCCTGGGGCATCCGAAAGTGTTGAATCCCCCATGGTATCCCTCAGTAGACCCGCAGTTCTGTCAGCTCAGGAGGAGCTCAAGAAAGTTTGCCTCGTCGGCCAAGTGTTTGGCCCTAGGCCCCCGCTCGAAACTGTGAGACAATGGCTTCGAAAAGAGTGGTTCCCTCGAGGGCTAATTGTTAGCAAATGTCAGTTCTTACCAGCGAACCACATGCTGCTAGTCTTTGAAAATGAGGAGATGGCGTTCCAAGCCCTAAGCGTTGGCACCTGGCAGTTCGGTCGGGCGACCCTGTGCCTATTCAGATGGTCCCCGGACTTTACTCCCGACAAATCGAAATCGCTTCGGTACCCTCTTTGGGTTGAGCTCCCTAACCTTCCTTACTTCTTGTACAACTTCGTGTGGGACATTGTCTCTCCTATTGGCAAGCCGCTGGCTTCACGCGAAGACATTGGTGGTCTCATCTATGAAGGTACAAGACACTCGTTCAATGCTAGGTGGCACCCCCAAATCTGTGTCGAGGCCGACCTCAGTTCGCCGCTTCCATCAATGATCAAAGTGGACATGGGCGAAGGAGAAGTATGGGAGCAGGACATCAGCTACAAAAACCTTCCCAACGCGTGCTTTCGTTGTGGCCAACAAGGTCACAGGATTAAAGATTGCCCTTTCAGGCAAAAAAGCAAGCGATTTCAAGAAGCCTCCAAAACTGCTCAAGACAACATTGGCGATATGACCCACTCGACCAAGGAAGGGGAAGGCAAGGGCCCCCTTAACCCACAAGCTGACGCTGATGGCTTTATTGAAGTTAGAAGAAGAAGGAAAAGAAGCCCGAGGGCCAACGGTGAGAGAAACAACCTGCCACTTACCCCCTATAGCAATTTGTATTGCAATCTAGGAAAGGAGATCAATGAGCTTGACTACCCAGGCGGGAAGCTACTCGAGGTAGACACCTACGACAAAGCCCTAGAGATCCCTGACAATAAAGAAACCCCCCAGGAGGGCTACACTACAAGCAAAGAAGATGGTTTCACCACTAGTAACGAAGACAACATGGATAGTGAAAGTTCCATCATTGGATCGACGATCCCGGAAACGGTGCCGAGCACGGGGCCTAAGTCTCCCCAGCAAGGGGCATCCCGCAAAGGAAAACAGCCTATGGAGTTACCCTGGAAAAGCCCCCACAAGAACTGATTTCTAAGTCGGGATCAGATCCCAGCGAAAAAGAAAGATGAAGCCAAGAGAAGAAAGGACAAAGCTCCCTCCCACAAAGAGGGATCAACACAAAAATGATTGTCATCTCGCTAAATGCTAGAGGGCTAACCGACCCCTCAAGAGCGACCATCATTGGTCAATGGCTTCGCGACATTAGCTTAAACCCAGACTTTATATGTATTCAAGAGATTAAAATTGACGGAGAAGACCTCCAGAAACGGCTCAGACAGGTCTCCTCGGCCCATGTGTGGATCCCAACGAAGCACCAGCGGGGGTCTGGAGGAACGGTTATCGGTGTTAAACAACTCTGGTTTGAAAAGCTCGAGAATTCCATTGAAGATGTAAGTCACCGTTGGATTGCTGTTTCTTTTGGTGCTCCTCTTTGTGTTACTATGGTTTCTCTGTACGCCCCTAACGGGGATTTGGAGAGACTGAACACTTGGACCTCCTTAGACTCGCTCCCCCACAACGTGCTTATATGTGGAGACTTCAACATGGTGGAGGACCCGACGGACAGATGGATGGGCAAGGGCAGGGTCATCGACAGTCGGGAGAAAGAAACGTGGGACATGACCAAACTTCACTTGGACTTGGTTGAATTCAAAGACTCGAGTGGCTTTTCTTGGTCGAATCTCCAAGCGGGCGAGGACCTGAGAAAAGCTAGACTCGACAGATGCTACATCTCTCAGAGTTTTACTCATATGTGGGGCCACCCTACCATCACGCAACGCACTGACCTCACTATCTCTGATCACTACCCGATCGTTATCACTTTTCAACCTTCCGACAAGATCCGCAAGGCTCCGTGGTTCCATGCCAACGCAACCACCTTCTCTCTCCCCTCCGTCCATCAAGAAATCGCCGATGTGTGGAAGGTGGCGTTCGCCTCTGGCTTGGCCCCAGCCAAGTGCTGGAGAAGTGCGGTCGACAAGTCTCGTAAGATCATGATCAGAACTAAGAAGATGCTCGAGACTGTACGGCGGGCTCGTAGGGAAGCTCTTTACCACAAACTCTGGCGGCTCGAGGAGGAAGTGAACAAAGGAAAACACCAATCCCAGAAAGGTCTCCGAAAAATCAGAGCGGTGTTAAGATACGAGGAAGAAATACAAAGGAAAAACTTGCAAATTTTCTTCAAGGAGTGGTGGGCTGGCAAAGCCGACAAACCCACCAAAGAGATGTGCCGTATCCTTAAAAGGAAACACAACCGCGATTCGATCCCCCTACTGCTAGATCCACACGACAATGTATGCAATTCGGAAGAAGATAATTTTGGCATCATCGAAGGGCACTTCACGAGACTCCTGGGAACCTCGAACCCCCTCTCCCACCATAGAAGGGACTGTATGGCTGCCATTTCTAGGGTTTCCCCCCGGAGGATACCACCCAACCTCCATTCCCTGCTTCATGCCCCTATCTCTGAATCAGAAATCATTGAGGTCATTGATGCCCTCCCTCTCGGTAAAAGCCCGGGACCCGACGGACTCACCAACGAGTTCTTTAAATCCTTCAAGCTGGTGGTTGCCACCCCTCTTCGGATGGTTTGGCAAGAAGCGCTAAAGTTTGGTGCTCTTCCTTCTTGTCTAAATAATGGAATTATCAAGTTGATACACAAGAAGGGGGAAAAGAACAGAATCGAGAACTGGCGGCCTATTACGATGCTCCAAACAGGATACAAGATCATCGCCAAAGTCATTGCCAACAGAATCTCGTGCCACCTGAGATCTTGGCTCTGTGAGGACCAAAAAGGCTTCATCAAAGGCAGGTCTATCCTGGAAACCATTATGGATATTTGGGAAGGTATTCAATTTGCAAATGAGTCTAATCAAGATGTGGTTTTCCTCAAGATCGACTTTGACAAAGCCTACGACAGGCTAGAATGGGACTATATTATGCAGTCGCTTCAAGATCTCGGATGCAGTCAGAAATTCACCAAGATGATCGCGACCCTTCTTGGAAACGCAACGACCCAAATTAACGTGAACGACAAACTTTCGAAGGCGATCCATCTTAGAAGATCTATTAGACAAGGGTGCCCTCTGGCCCCCCTTCTTTTTGCCATCGCCACTGAGGGGCTGAGCAGACTTGTAGCGCATCATGTGGAGGCTGGCAATATCAAAGGCCTCCGGCTGCCTCACGACCACAGTCAAATCATCATGAGACTATTTGCCGATGATATGAACGCGTTTGTTCACAATGATAATACCAGCCTGGAGACTTTTTGGAGGTGTCTTGCTACCTTTTGTGATGCCTCTGGATCCAAAATCAACCACTCTAAGACCGCCTTTAGGGCTATTGTGGGACATCATCCTGGCCTTCTCATTGATCATGGCTGTCAAATCATTCCGCAGGGCCAAATCTTTCGACTTCTTGGAATCCCATTGGGGTTTGGCGTCTCTATGGAGCAGCGATGGAACTGGGTGTTGGCCAAACTCGAAAACAAGCTTAACTATTGGAAAGGTATGCAAATCAATCTCGCTGGGCGTGCAATGGTTATCAACACGTTCCTCCTCTCTTCTACCATCTATTTCCTTTCTTGCTGGAGACCGAATGAGCAAGGCCTGTCCAAACTGAATAGTATTTGTAGAAACTTTCTTTGGACGGGCGATCACAACAGAAGGGGGGTGCCTAAAATCAAATGGGCCATCTGCACTAGTCCCAGAGATTGCGGGGGGCTCGGTATCCTGGACATAGGGTGTATGGCTAACAAACTGGCAGCCAAATGGATGATTAAGGCTTGGTGCAATAGGGAGGCCTCGTGGGCCAAGCTGATCTTCAGAAACAAGAATGAGTTGGCTCTCATGGGGTTCCCAAACTGGAAGAATCTTGACATCATGACCCTGCTATTCTCCCCGGTCCCTGTCTTTCCGAAAGGCTCCAATCTCGTGTGCTCCCTTTGGAAGGGCTGGAATAAAGTCAAAAGCTTCACAAGAATTAGTGAGGACTGGAAGTGGGCGGCCGGAATCAGACAAAACGACTCTATCTGGTTCCCGATACATGGCATCCGGAGTGTGGAGTCGTGGAACATTCAAAATGCCAAGAGGTTATGGAACAAAGGATTCAAAAAATGGAAACACCTCTGGAAACATGACACCAACAACTGGATCAATTTCGAGGATATTGACCCTTGCAAAAACATCTCCTACGAAGAATGGAACACTTTGCAAAGCAGATGCCTCGCATGGGATCGTCACAAGACTCGCCTTCTCATGGGACACGATACACCGAACTCGCTTGGTCTCAAATGGCACAATGGAAATAGCCTACTCAAAATCCCGAACATCAAAGAAACGGCTGACCACCAGATCAGCCTCAACAAGAAGTGGTGCCTGTCTTGGACGCGGCTTCGGTGGGATATGAAATTCATGGGTATCTGGCACCCCCTTATTGAGATTAAGAAGTCTGTCCTTTTATGGCAAATTCTGCATCGTGGAATTTGGACCAACCATAAGGCTAGCAAACTTTGTGGGATCCCTCCTTGGTGCAAACGCTGCCACCGGGCTATCGAAGATGTCCCACACATCTTCCTTACCTGCCCCAACTCCTACAGAATCTGGCAGACGGTTGGAATGAAAATCAGACTTCAAAAACAGCTTAGTTGGAAACAAGTCCTTTTGGGAGAAGCGATCGGCTGCTCTGCGACACTCTGGAACGCCATCAGAGGGGAAGTCTTGTGGAAAATATGGCGGGAGAGGTGTGGTCTCAACTTCGGCGATCCCCCCAGGGAGTGGTCGATTGAGAAATCACTATTCCTCCTTGGCAAAAGGATTGTTAACAGTAAGAAATCCCCCCCCTTCAGGCACCATCAAGTTCTCATTTTGATCAACAACAAGCTCAAACCCAAGTGGGCCCCGCATGAGGGCGATGAGAGGGTGATTAACCTTCTCTGTAATGCAACCTAGGATTCATTCAAGCTTCCCCTGCTTTGTGGGATTTGGGGGGTCCCGTGGGCACTAGTCCCCTTCTATTGTACCTTTGTTTCTTAATTTAATTCAAGTCCGGGAGAGTAGGCTATTGCCGAACTTCCTTTAAAAAAAAAAAAAAAATATCTGTGGGCAACAATGGCTACACCACAGTGCTTCATCACACCACCTTAAATACATTGCACCAATGCTCGAAATCCTTGAAGAAGTGCGCCGAACGCAAAGACTAGAAATGGAAGTAAAGCAAAGAAAAATCAAAGGATTTGAAAAAAAAAAGAAAGCCCCCATCAATTTTTCCAAACCCAAGCCCTCTCCAAATAAGACTTTCTGAGCATTTTGCATCTAGAAACATGTGAAATGGCCTATTTTTGGCCTAACAAGTACTATTCTGGATAAAACAAGCCCATGATTTAAAGGATGAGTAGTACTTCAGCCTTATGAGCATGAAAATATCCTTCCTAACTTTTTCCATGTCTTTTCAACCCCACCGTCACCTTAAAGTGACCCCTATTTCTGATAAAATTCTCTTTAACAATATTCATCTTCAGAACATAAAATATCCATTCACTGGTCGTCTATTAGGTTTAATCTATCATGAAACAAAATGTTCTTTTAAGTATTTCTTAGGCATTGTTGTTGAAGCATGAAATCGTCTCCCATTATCATAAACAAAACATCAAACGTTCATTAGCTATTCTACATTCATTCATCTCTATTTCTCTCTTATCATCACAATCTCTGTCTATTTAGATCTCCCTCCCTCTCTCTCTCTCTCCATCCGTCTCTCTCTCCATATATCCTTGCCCTCTTTGACTTCTGAAGCTTTATATGAAAAGTTATCTTGCACAACGAAGTGATCTCTTTTGAAACTCTACCAATTGTAAAAAAAACATTGGTACAAACTCTTAGTGCAATACGTAACTCATTTAATGCTTTTCTCATCCACCATCCATGCTCTTTGTCAATGGGCCACCTAAACTTATCATACATGTTTTTAGAAATAACATCAATGTCTGTTCTAGAATCAACCAGTGCCAAAGCTTGGCATGAATCCCTAACAATCACCCATTTTTATCTTGATTTCTAGAGCACCTCTTGCCTAGACATTCTTACTATAATGGCTCTCTACTTATTCTAAATCATCATCAAGTACTATGGGTCCAACGAAGTACATCACTATCTTCTTCATCCGAGTCACTTAATGCAAGTGCATCATTCATGGCATGCATCAAAGTCTATAGATTCCTACATCTCAATGTCTTGGAAAAGAGGAAATATCTTTCATCGTTAAAGCTCTATGACTTTATCTTTGAATTTAGGTTTTGCAAAGGAGAAGACTTGCTATAAACACATAGTAACTTGGTGTTTATAAGAGAATATAATGTACCTCCTTGAGATCCACCTTCTTTTTCAACTTTAGATATTTGAACACTGTTTGAAGCCCACTTTGTCTATTGTTTCTATTTTCCTTTTTTTTTTTGCGGAAACAGAAAATATGAATTAAAAATGAATTGTAAATCAGCACAAGGGGCAGAACATCCCCACCAAACCACCCACACAAAGCAGGCAACAACCTACAGGGCCTAAGTACACATCAGAATCATAGTCATCCTATTCTTATAGTACAGCTTGAGTAGAGAGTCTCTCCATTTACAAGAGGGTGTAGTGGCCAAGTGGACAGAAAGATTAAAGTCCTCATGAGGAGCGTTACAGATCAAATTGAAACATTTATTACCAATGTATCTGAAACCTTTGAAACAGATATTGTTGAGCCCATAAAAGTCATATTGGTCAAAGTCAACTGCAATAAAAGTCAAAAGGTCAAAATCAAACTGGTCAAAGTCAAGGTCGAAGTCAACAGGTGCAAAGTCAAAGTGCTAAAGTGCAGGTGTCAAAGTGCACAGGTAGAGCACAATTAATTGTCCACAAAGGGTAAATTGGAGAAAGTGGGTTGCAGGTTGCAGAGGTATTTCTCTAATTTCCCTAAGGTTCAAAGTGTTTTTTAAAATGTTTTGGAAGGTTCAGGTGAACCCTCTCTTATGTGCAAAAGTGAAGACTTAAAAGGAAAATGTGAAGGTATGTGAAGCGGTAGTGTATGCAGAAGTGAAAGTATGGCCCCCCAATTAAAATTTTTGGTTTTAGTCTAAAGTCACTACAGGACAAAACAGGGAGTCCTTGGCTGCCACTTGTGAAGACAATCTTGGGACATCAAAATGAGCACCAAGATACTCTTGCAGTTAGGATCGTACGTGAATCGACACACTCAAATCAAGGCAAGGACTATTCTTGGACAAGCCTAAGTGAAGCAAGAGAGAGAAGTGCAAGAGACACATAGTGTGCGACGCAAAGAAGGGAAGTGCAAGGTGTGCATGAAGAGTGCCCAAGAAAGTGTGTACAGGAGTGCTAAGCTGGTCCCCCAAGGATCCCAAGGTCTCATTGAGGTGTAGGCGTGCCAACAGAAGGTATCCATCCCTCCCCCTTAGTGGAAGCTTGGTGCAAGGTGTGCACAAGTGCAGGCTTGGAGAAGGTGGAGGTTTGGTGCAGAGGAGGCCGGCATCAACAAGTCTCTTGGGTATTTGGTATTTTGTAATTGAGCACTCTGTGGGATTTTGCACAGAAGCATTGGATTGCATTGTGCTTCACATTGTATTTGTCTTATTTTAATCAATCGACAGAGGCTTCTAGTGTGTATCTTTCTTCTCTTCTTTCCTTTTTCTCCTACAAACACTCAAATCCCTTCTTGTCCAAGAATCCCCCAACAAAATTTGGCGTGCCCGGTGGGACCTCCAAGGAGATTTGAGCATAGGAGAAGATATATTGCAGCTGGAGAGCAATATTCTAGTGTCGACAATCCTACTGCAGTAGACTAAGAGGTACATATTCTTATCAATTATCTCAGACTAAGAGAACTATGAACAACCCATGACCATAACTCGGTCCCAAAAATTGAGGGTCACCTGCAAGCAAACAAGAAGGAAGGCTCTTAGAAGATCATCTAGTCCACTTTCATCAGCTTCATCAGTAAGGAGCATGGCGGGTCAGGTAGACTTGGAAACCTTACTCTCAAGATTAAATATAAAATTTCCTTCTTTCAAAGGCCTAGCTGAGGAGGATCCAGATGAGCACATCAGAAGATTTTTGGCACTATGCAAGACTAGAGGCTTAATGGGCAGGGAGGATGCTTCCTTGCCCTTCCACCTTAGAAGGATTAGCAGATACTCTTCCCTGCCACCTTAGAAGGATTAGCAGATAAATGGTTCAGCCAATTTGCTGAGAACCATTTTACAACTTGGGATTTGTTGAAAGATGCATTCAAAAATCAATTCGAGCATGGAAATACTACAGAGATCATCATAGAAGAACTAGAAAATTTGAGATTGGGTCCAGGTGAAAAGTTCCGAGAGTTTGTGACTAGGGCCAAGGCACTAATGGCTAAATTGCCAGATCCACCACATGATCTTTTTGTTAAGAAATGGCTAGCTAAGCCACTTCGAGTGGCCACCCAATGCAAAATCAAGGAATTAGTGTTGCCTATAGCCTCCATAGAGGAGTTCATCAACACAGCTACTCGACTAGAGCAGATAAGGCAATATTATGGAGCAACTTCTTCTCAACTAAAATATTCCACAGAAATGGAGGATCCAGTAATCCAGCTAAGGAAGGAGTTCGAGGGCTTAGAAAGGAATAAGCCCCACAAAGAGGAGGAGAATGATGTTACTCAGTTGCGAAGGGAGATTGAAGCATTAAAGCTCCAAAAGGAGGAGGAGGCCCAAGCAGAGGAATTGGCCCAACTGCGACAGGAGCTGCAGGAACTCAAAGGGGGTGGCATCAAGAGTGGACTTTGGTGTTCCATGTGCAGCAAGCAAGGGCATATAGTAAGTGAATGTCCTCTCTTAAGTGTGACTTGCTAATTATGCAGGAAAGTTGGTCATGAGGCCCAGGAATGCCAATCAAGAGGAATGTCTGCAACAACATATTGGACACAAGGAGGACCCCTACCACCAGCAAATGTGATGGTGGTTGCACCTAATTAAGGTAACAATTATGACCCTAGACAGAGGAATAACTTTGGAAATGGGCCTAAGAGGCCAATTATTTGCTTCAGATGTGGAGAATGTGGGCACTATCAGAGTAGGTGCACTCTCCCAGAAAATGCTCCCCCTTGCAGGAACTGCCCAGAGGCTAGAGACCACTATACTAATTGTTGTCCTAAGAACCAAGCATCTTCATCTGGGCCCCACATTCAAATGATTTTTGTATGCAAAGAAGAAAGGGTAGATCAAATCAATGTGCCATCACCATCTACCAAGGTGGTGCAGTTAGAAGAAATTGAATCTTTTACGGTGCAGACAAGAAGCAAGGGGAAGGCTTAAATGGACATAGGTCAAGAATCAATGATAAATGGATTAAACAAAGACAAAGGTGTGTCTGAGAACAAATCCACCACATGTGCAGGCACAAGGCAAAAAGAAAATTTCATAGGTACGAGTGATGCTATTGGACATGCATTCAACAGGGCTCATGAGGAGTTTAATAAGTCAAATGGAGCCTAGGCTCTTAAGGAATCAGAAGCTTCTAGACTACTCAAGTCCATGAAAAAGGAGGTTAGTATTTTTTATTTAATAAAGATGGATGGGAAGTTCAGGTCAGAACTCTTGCAGATAATTGATGAAATGTCCACAACAAGTTTAGTGGCAAAAGCTGCTGTTATGCCTAAAGATAAAAGTGTAGGGGAAGCACCCCTCACAGATTACAAGAGCCCTCGGCTAACAGTCTCTATCAAAGGTCATGAGTTTCAAGGAGTTATTGTGGATGGTGGTTCTGGCATTAAGTACTTGATGCCTGAATATACCATGAAAAAGATTGGACTATACCCTTCACGACCTGCCAACTTCACTATAACTATGGCAAACCAAAGCATAGTAAGGCCTATGGCAGTGGTCCTTGGAGTTCCAGTCAAGATACAAGGTACCATCTTTAACTTGGACTTTGTTGTTTTAAGGCTGCCACAGGTAGAAGGAAGTTTCCCCCTGTTAATTTGGAGACCTTGGTTAAGGCATGTCAATGTGCTGCATGACTAGGGCAAGGACACAACGTGGGTAAAGCAAGAGGGAAAAGAGTTGCAGCAGATAATTTTAGAAGAAGGATCAGACAATCAGAGAAATACTAGCATGATGCAGACAATTGGTATTTGTATGGAAGAAGAATTCTTGGACAACCCAGAAGCAGACCTATTTGAAGGAGGAGATTTATATGAAGATGAAAACATGTTGGCTTGGCTCCATGCAGAAGACCCATCTTCCTGCTATGAATTTTTCCAAACTCAAGCAGAGAAGAAGCATATGAAGAAAAAGAGGAAATCATTCAGGGTACTGATTCGAGTAAAAAAGTCTCAGTCAAAGGCCATAACAAAGGGAAGAAAAGCAAAGCCCTTACGTGCAGCAGTGATGAAGCTACTCCAATTCATATGTCAATGGCCACGTTTTTATGGATACTGGTATGGCTATCATCTGTTATGTCAATTCTTATGATAGTAAGTGCAGGGTTGTACAAGGATGTGGACGGAGTACCTGCAAGTCTTTGGAAACAAAAGATGCAGTATGGAGGAGATAATATTTTACTGAAGGATTTAAGGTGGCCCTATCAAATCATCAGCATGCCCAAAATAAAGACAAAACAAATGAAGTGCAGTACAATTGGAGATTATGGAGGAGTTTCTCTGAGTCAACAATACAAGGCTCAAGGCCTATCATCAATAAAAGTGAAGAATTATGGATCACCTAGAACCTGCAAAATTTGTCGAGGTTGTACATAGCCCTCTCATTTCATTTTTTCTTAAGTTTTAGTAGTTTTCTTTATCCATTTCATGCTTGTTTCTTGAGTTTTTAGCAATTTCATAAACTTTGCAAAGGTACAATTTTGGGAATTTTTAGGAATTGTTTTAAGAAATTTTCAACCATTTTTTAGAACTTTTCTAGCATTTTTCTCCTTTTTCATGTGTCATTTTCTCGCCAAATTTGAGGAATAAAGGAAGCTCTCTGTGGGTTTGCGTGAAAAAAACTAGCTTAAGCCTGTAGGAAAATTTTTGAGAATTTTTTGAAGATTTTTTGGATTTTCTTGCATTTTTTTGGATTTTTTATGTATTTTTTCAGTTTTTTTGGATTATTTTTCTCAAAAAAAACGGCCCCGCCTAGGCGTTTTGTTTTTCCCCAAAAAAAAAAAAAAAAAAACTCTCTCTCTCCCTCCCCCCCAACCCCCTCCGCCCCCCCCAAACCCCCCCCTCCCCCCCCCCCCCCCCCCCCCCCCCCACCCCTGCCACGGTTCTAACACACAAAACCCCCCCCCGCCCCCCCCCCGTTTTTTTTCATTTTTTTATTTTTTTATTTATTATTTTTTTATTTATATTTATTTATTATTTTTATTTTATTTTATTTCTTTATTATATATATATATTTATTTTATTTTATTTATTTTATTGATTTATTTCAATTTCCTTTTATTTTTCTTTCAGATCAGAGGCGTTCATATATATAAAAAAAAGCAGCCATATTTTACGTTTTTTTTATAAATTATCAAAAAAAAATAATAATATATATTTTTATTTTTCATGGTTCAAACCTTTTGGCTTTGGATCGTGCCTCGGATGGCCATTTTTTTCAAATTTGGAGTCATTTTCATGTATTTTGGCACCTCTGGATTCATTTTTTGCATTATTTTTTCCAAACTCCCACCTTTTCTCTGACCTTTGGTCAAAACCCACATGTTTTGCGCACATTTATCACATGTTTTTACTTCACCACATTGTCCATATGGTCTCTTTTCACTTTGTCTTACTTTATGTTTCATAGTCCCCCATATGCACCCTGTGTAGATCTATTGTTTGGTCATTTTTAACCTCTCCACACCCCATCATCCTACTCCCTCACCCTCCCCTTACCCTTCTGCCCAGCCACATCCTTACCCCTCCCTGCCCCATCCATCTCAGCCCCCTCAGCCCTCCCATCCCCCTCCTCTCTACCCTCCCATTGCCCCCCTTGCTTTTCCATTACAAAATCCCACTTTTGGTTCTTCTCTGTGCTTGTTCTCTCTTGCTTCTGGTGGAATTGGTTGTTGCTCAGGTGTCCTCTTCAAGCTTTTGTGGCTCCAGAATCATGGTGTCCTCTATGCTCAGATTGTTGGCTCTAGCTCTCCAGGACGAAGAGCACATTAGGTGGTGGGCAACTGTTGAGCCCATAAAAGTCATATTGATCAAAGTCAACCGCAGTCAAAGTCAACTAAAGTCAAAGTCAAATGGTCAAAGTCAAACAAGTCAAAGTCAACAAAGTCAAGGTCGAAGTCAACAGGTGCAAAGTCAAAGTGCTAAAGTGCAGGTGTCAAAGTGCACAGGTAGTGCACAATTAATTGTCCACAAAGGGTAAATTGGAGAAAGTGGGTTGCAGGTTGCACATGTATTTCTCTAGTTTCCCTAAGGTTCAAAGTGTTCTTTAAAATGTTTTGGAAGGTTCAGGTGAACCCTCTCTTATGTGCAAAAGTGAAGACTTAAAAGGAAAATGTGAAGGTATGTGAAGCCGCAGTGTACGCAGAAGTGAAAGTATGGCCCCCCAATTAAAATTTTTGGTTTTAGTCTAAAGTCACTACAAGACAAAATAGGGAGTCGTTGGCTGCCACTTGTGAAGACAATCCTGGGACATCAAAGTGAGCACCAAGATACTCTTGCAGTTAGGAGCATACGTGAATCGACACACTCAAATCAAGGCGAGGACTATTCTTGGACAAGCCTAAGTGTAAGCAAGAGTGAGCATAGTCTAAGTGAAGCAAGAGAGAGAAGTCCAAGAGACACACAATGTGTGGTGCAGAGAAGGGAAGTGCAAGGTGTGCATGAAGAGTGACCAAGGAAGTGTGCAGTGGAGTGCTAAGCTATTCCCCCAAGGATCCCAAGGTCTCACTGAAGTGTGCGCGTGCCGACAGAAGGTATCCATCCCTCCCCCTTAGTGGAAGCTTGGTGCAAGGTGTGCACAAGTGCAGGCTTGGAGAAGGTGGAGGTTTGGTGGAGAGGAGGCCGGCAGCAACAAGTCTCTTGGGTATTTGGTATTTTGTAATTGAGCACTCTGTGGGATTTTGCACAGAAGCATTGGATTGCATTGTGCTTCACATCGTATTTGTCTTATTATAATCAATGGACAGAGGCTTCCAGTGTGTATCTTTCTTCTCTTCTTTCCCTTTTCTCCTACAAACACTCAAATCCCTTCTTGTCCAAGAATCCCCCAACAGATATGCTGCAAAGAATAGTCTCTATTGTTGCAGACCTTTTGGTTTCTTGATAACCATATGTGCCAGAGGATATGCCCCCTCCAAATGTTCCACGAAACATAGTCCATCCTGCTGCTGGTCCCAATCAGAATTTATTTATAGGTAATATTGACCTCCAACTTGTAACATATGGTAGAAAGCAGACAACAGAACTTCTCAGCATGACTGTAGTTGAAGAACAACTGGGGGGATGTCCTCCTCCTTGCCACAAAATTTACAAACTTCATTGTTTGATCCATATTTCCTGGCTTTGGAACCACACCAGACCCCATTGTGTAAGATGAACCACATAAGAGTTGAATGCTTTATGTTGAAGGGGAGGTTCCAAAGACTCAAAAATATGTGGTCCCACTGTCTAGCACTCCAGGAAAGTTTCCATCTGGTGTTGAGTTTGTGAAGGATAGAGTTGATGGTCCCTCTTTGCTTTTTGAATCTTCTAAGAATGTCTTGGGTGATCTCAGACAAGATAGCCCCTTTTCTCTGGTGACAATCAACAAGCCTCTTTAGCAAAATATTCTTGTGTTCCACCAGAACTTGTAGGCAACCAGAAAAAAGGTCAGAACTGGCAACAATCTGTTCAGAAGACGTTACCTGGTTGTTAACAAAAAGATCTTCCCAAGATGAGAAGCCTTGGATGCAACATTTGTGCTGTCTGATACCTAGAGAACCATTTTCCCACAAGGAAAGCCATCCAATCCATATGCTTTCTTGCATGAAGAAATCATGAAGAAAAAAGTAATTAGGGTTGGGGGAGCATTTAGATTTAACACACATCCAAGCATTCCAGAATCTACAAGAGATGGTGCTACCAACAGGAGTGTATCTATGAGGAGAAATAAGAATGTCCCAGAGCTTGTGCCCTTTTCAAGATTTATAATTAGTCAGATAGAATTTGTGCAGGTTCCTTTTGAGGAGGAGAGCCCAAACATCTGCTGAGTCAACAGCCCTAACAATCCATTTGGCTGCTAGGTCCATAGCCATTTTAATGAGTCAAAGGATACCTAGACCTCCTTCTTTTTTAGGGAGACAACACGTGGTCTAGACCACTTTTGGGATTCTCTTCTAGTGAGTGTTTCCTCCCCACAGGAATATCCTAGAGAGAGCAAGGACCAAATTGAAGTGCTTTTTGTTGGGCATCCAATAGGAAAGAAAGTAGATAAGGGAGGGAAAAATATAGTGCTTCAAGACAAAGACCCTGTGAGATAGGGTGGATTGACAGGCATACCATTGAAAAATCTTTTTTCTGAATTTATCCATGATCCACTCCCATCTTTGGTTGAGGGTCACTTGAAATCCCATAGGGATGCCCAAAAGCCTGAATATATCACCCTCCTTTAAAATGTCACAACCCAAAGAAGTGATAGAGGGGGGCACTTGGTTGGTGGAAGCTTTAAAGGAAGTTTTGTTGTGGTAGATATGGGATCCACTGGCAAGACAGAAGGTATGAAGACAATCTAGCACACATTCAGCATACTTTTGCTCAGCTTTAACAACAATATTGGTGTCCTCAGCAAAAGCTTGAAGGCGTAGTTGGTCAGGGGACCCAGGAATAGATATCCCTTCAAGTTTGTTGTTGGATATGGCATCCTTGAGGAGCCATCCAAGGGAGTCACTAGCAATGGCAAAGAGGAGGGCAGCAAGAGGGAATCCTTGTCTGATGGATCTTCTGAGCCTGAAGTGGGGAGAGTGAGAGCCATTCAAGGAGACCCTAGAGTGGGCATTGCCAAAAAGCATACTCACAACTCTTATAAAATGCTTTCCCCGCCCTATGTCCTGAAGGGATTGAAGAATAAAGTCCCATTCCATTCTTTCATAGGCTTTGTCAAAGTCAACTTTGAAGAAGTAGAAGGGTTGGTAGGACTCATGAGCAAAGTCTAAACCCTCCCAAAGGGAGATTATGGCATCCAAGATTAAGCGGCCTTTGATGAAACCTTTTTGTTTGGGGAGAATAAAGTATTTCATATGAGGACTAAGTCTTCTAGCCAAGGAAGAGGCTATACTCTTGTATATGGAAGTCAAACAAGTAGTAGGTCTCCAATTGTTGAGGTCCTCTTTAGGTCCCCTCTTATGAATCAGTTTGATAACTCCAGTGTTGATCTCAACAGGAAGAGTGCCTTTCCTAATAGCTTCTTTCCACAACAAGAGAATGAAGGGGGTTAGGAACTCATCAAGAGCCATGAAAAACTCATTGGAAATACCATCAAGACCAAGAGATTTGCAGGGTTTCAATTTATGGATGGTTTCTATAACCTCACCGACAGTGAGGGGCAGGTCTAGCGAGGTAGCCAGGCAGGGAGGAATAGTTTTCTTCCTCTTAAGAGAAATGGTAGCTCTAGCTCCGCGGATATCCTCCCCCCACTTTGGAGAACTAGAGAAAACATCCGTAAAGAAGCCCGTGGCCTCCTGCAAATTCTCCTCCATACTGATAGCACAACCACTAGACTTTTTCAATAACATCAGGATGAACTCCTTACTTTTCTTCTTTTTTACCAGAGAAAACATGGACTGATTGGGACGATCGATCTTCCCCACCCAAAATTCTCTTGAAGTAGAGAGAAGGCTACTAGCCTCAAGGTGTTCTTCATATTTTAATATCTCTTGAAGGCATAAAACTTTATCCATGTGGTTGGGTCCTTTAGAGGCCAAAATGGAGTCTATTTCCTTAGAAATTTGTAATCTTCTTCTGTTTCTAATGCTTTTCCTAAGATTCTTGTAATGGGTTAAGAGACTTTACACCTCTTTGACTGCTTTAGCCCAAGCCATCGCAGGGCTAGTGTAAGAAGTAAAGTATGTTATGAAAATCTCCTTGGTTTGCTCAATGACACAAGGGGTGCGAAGGAGGGTAGGATCCAAATGGGTCCATCCAACCTTAAAGTTGTGGAAGGGAGGGGAGGTGATCAGATATGCAAATAGAATTGTCAGTGATGGCCTTGACATCACCAAAGGTCTGAAGGAAGGAAATGTTGACATAGCATCTGTCAAGTCTGGCTGCATGGAAGTGGTTGCCTTTCTGTCTGTTGTTCCAAGTGAATCCGGAATAGTCGGATATGTCTAAGAGTTTGAGCAAAGAAATCATTTCGGCCAAGAAGACCATTCCTGGCCAAAAACAGTGGTTCCTTGCTTGTTGAGTCTATCCTCAAGGGAAGTGGCCATGTTAAAGTCCCCAACAACCACAATGGGGCCTTGATGCATGCAAATTTCTTCCTAGTAGGCCATCCTTTGGGAAGGACAGTTCGAAACATACACACTAATGATGGTGCAACCATAGGGTTTAACAAGGGAGACACCAACCCATTGGTGTGATGGGCTATTGAAGACATTTAACCAGATACTTAATGGAGAGGGAGACCCCAAGGGAAGCCCCACCCCCAATTGGGTGATTAGTACAGTATCACTCATGTTTAGTCAAGATAATATTAAGATGCACCCTAAGCTTGTCTTTGTTAACTTTTATTTTTGAAGACATATGAAATCATTCAAAATAGAGCAATCATAGATCCAATTAGCTAAAACTCTAGCCCTTATTGGGTCAATGATGTCTTTGGTGTTATAAGACATAATGTTAATATTCATCATAACTAAAATCCAGAAATACATCATTTCCTAATGTTTTTCGTTAGCTTGTTCAAAGAGATGGAGTTCTTCAAAATTTTCGGCTCTCATGGTCATAGAGGAGATGAATCTAAATGGCTCTACTTCATATCAAAAGCATCTCAAGGATAAGCTCTTTATGAAAGATCATCAAGAGGAGGAAGTAGAGGTAGAAGAGGTTCAAATAGAGGTTGAGGAAGAAGGAGTGATGATCTAGGGACTTCAAGATGCTCCTTCAACACAAGATGAAGAGGAAGATCAAGCGCTAGAGGTATGAGAGGCTACTTCAACTACAATCAAAGACAAAGAAGTCAAGATAACAACAAGTGCTACATATGTGGAAGGTATGGACACTATGCCAAATATTTCTATCAAAATGAGAATAATCAAGGTGGTAATCAAAGAGGAGCTATAATAAAGCAATCCCATGATCTAAGTGTCCAAGTGGTTCAGACATAAATGAAATCAGACACCATTTGGTCACTCATGTGTATGTTCAAAGATCTCGAGACTAGAATTAGGCATAAGTTCATGTGCTCTCTTAAACAAGTGATCCACTTAGCAAAGTGGTTACATCTCAAGGTTTTGAAGGAGGAGGTCTTGGGCTCAAAACCCATGGGGAGCATGGGGAGAGTGTTTTGCCCAAGGAGATCTAGACCTTCTAACTCAAGTTAACATGAGTTAACTTGAGTCCAATGAGACTTACTCGAGTGGCGAGTACACCAACCACTAGTGGACTCTAGTGGAAGGTACTAAAGCAGTGGTCGAGATCATTCCAACCACTAATAGACTCTAGTGGAAGATAATAAAGGAATGGTGAAGATTTCACATGCACTTGTGGACTCTAGTTACATTTGTGGTCCTACTTGATTCAAGCAGCTATATCTACATGCATAAGGTTGGGAGGAGAATCATATCTCTAGCATGTGGTGGTCGCAATCCTCATTGTTTTGCAAGACGATATTCAAGAAGAGGTAAAAAAAAAGGAAAATTATGCACTTGAAGGTAAGAGTGATGATTATGGTTCTCTTCTTTGATGAATGTAGAATCTAAGATCAATTGCAATAGCGATGTATGGTATGTAGATAGTGGTTGCTCTAACCATATGTCTCATGATCGTTCATGGTCTTCAAATATGCATAATCCTTCATGTAAAGGTCATGTTGAACTAGGAGAAGATACAACACATAAGATTATTGAGGTTGGAGATTTTGTCATGTAGGATAAGTGCGAGAATAATTGCTTGAAGGATGTACTTTATGTGCCAATGATCACTAATAATTTGATGTAGTTTGGTCAAATGGTAGAAAAAGGTTTTCAAGTAAGATTTAATCATGCGGGTTGCTTTATTGAGGATCCAAAGCAAAGGAGGTTAATTGATAGAGGTAAAAAACAATCTAGATTGTTTAGATTCAAGGTGAACCTCAATCATACAAACTATTTCTTTTATGCTATGCATAGAATTGTAGAGCTTGATCTATGCCACAAAAGGATTGGCCACATGAATGTACAAAGATTAAACAAGCTATCAAAGAAGAGGATTTTTGAAGGATTACTTCATCTTACCAAGCAACATATGGTGCATGTTTGTGAAGCATGCCAGATGGGTAAGTAGAGTAGAAAACCTTTAAAACATTCAAGCTTGTAAGTGATGGTTTGCTAGATCTTACACACTGATGTATGGGGTCCTTCTAAAGATGCATCCTTGGCTAGCAATAAGTATTATGTATCATTCATTGATGATCACGGTAGAATGACATTTGTGTATTTCATTAAACATAAGAGTGAAGTCTTTGATTGTTTCAAGAATTTCAAATCATTTGTCAATAAGCAAACAGAAAGGTATGTTAAGAAGCTAAGATCTAATGGAGGGGGAGAGTATTTTTCTTAAGATTTTAGTGATTTTTTGTATGATGAAGGTATCAAAAGAGAAGTTACATGTACGTATACTCCATAAAAAAATGGAGTTGCAGAAAGAAGATATAGAATCATAGGAGAAGCATCTTCAGCATGTTAAATGATAGAGGTTTGCCTAAACTTTTTGGGCTAAAGCTATGAGCACAAGTCTGTACATTATGAATAGAGTACCTACTATTGTAGTTCATCATTTGGCACCATATGAGGGATGGCATGGAAGGAAACCAAGTGTAAGCCATTTTAAAGTATTTGGTTGTGTATGTTATGTGCATGTACCTAGTGAAGTGAGATCAAAACTTGATGTGAAATCGAAAAAGTGTAAATTTATTGGTTGTGCAGATTCTCAAAGAGTATATAGCTATTATAAGCATCATTCCAATAAGGTGGTTGTTTCAAGAGATGTAAACTTTGATGAATCACTTTGATGGTATGTAGATAAGAAACGTTTGCAGGTCATAAATGAAGACAAAGAAGATAGAGGTGAAGGAAATGAGTGCTTACCTCAGCCAACAAGAAGTTTAAGTGATGAAAAGAGCAGTTTGGATGAAAAAGAGAGATACCTTTCAATGGAAGATCAAGGCAAGATTAACTTCCAAGTGTTAAAAGTAAAGGTAAATTCAAAGTTGTTGAAGTTAATAATGAAGGCGAAGATGTTGGTACTAAATGTGTATGGAGAGTCTTCCAAGGCTCCTAATAAAAAAGGTCGAGCAGGAAAATGAACCTACATCTTATGGTGAGGTGAAAGGAGATGAGAAGTGGGAGAAAGCAATGATAGAAGAAATGGATGTACTAGAAGAAAACAATACTTGGACATTAGTTCCAAAGACACCAAAACAAAAGGTAATTAGTTGCAAGTGAGTTTTTAAGATTAAAAGAAACAGTGATGGTAGTGTGTCAAGATATAATGCTAGACTTGTAGCAAAAGGATATCCTCAAATTCAAGAGTTGCGCTATGAGGAAACATCTAGTCAGGTAACAAACATGGCCACAGTGAGAATTTTGTTGGATTTAGTTGCAAGTAAAAGATAGATTATATTTCAATTAGACATAAAGAATTCCTTTCTTAATGGTGAGTTAAGTGAAGAAGTGTATATGTCACAATGAAATGGTTATGTGGATGCAAAATGTCCTAATCATGTATGCAGGTTAAAGAACGCATTCTATGGTCTTAAAGAAGCACCATGGGCATGAAATGCAAGGTTGGTAAAGTATCTTATGGTGCAAGGATACACAACGAGTCATGTTGACCCTTGACTTTATGTAAAACATGTAGATGACATGTGTGTCTATGGATGCATTTATGTGGATGACTTGTGGATTAGAGGGAGTGATGCAAAAGCAATTGAAGAGATTAAGGTAATTGGGGAAAGGAAATTAAAATTTTAGGTCTTGATTTGCTTAGATACTTTCTTGGGATTGAGATTGTGTATGGCAATCAAGGTATTTTGTTGATAATATTTTTTACTCTACTTTCCATAACAGGCCTGTTTCTCTCTTTCACATCGTTTTAGAAACTTTCACGTCACTCTTCATAGTAGATCATGGAGAACCTCAACCCAAACATTCTCACTGAGATTTCAAATAGCCAAAATCATGGTGGTAAGTTCCATATCAACATTGCAGCTAGTCATGAGTATGCAACGACAAGAAAGGTATTCCGAAGGGCTCTTCAACCTTTTGAAGTGGATGGATTGCGAAAAGAAGGCGAGAAACATATCAAAATATGGGCAGATGGATCTCTTTATCCAATTGATCCACAAACTAGAAGGTATCCCCCTTTTCATAATCTTCATGATCTGATTAGATTTGTAGGAGATGGTGAGGATGGTTTACGAGGCTATTGTTCAAGGCTTTGGGAGATTTCAAGGAATTATGTGCAATACATAAACTATTTACAAAACACACTACATTAGAGGGATTTACATATGAGGGATTTAAAATACAAATTATCCACTTTATCTTCTCAGTTAGAATCATTCAAAAAAATGAAAGAAACTCCTATAGGTTTGAAAATGCGGTCAAAACGAGTAACACCTTTTCTGAGTTTGACTGAAAAATCAGGCCAAAAGAAGAAAAGAATGAAAATTATAAGAGATCATGTGACAAATGTGTTATATTTCAATATGTTGAATAGTTTTGAGTGCATACATTTTTGTAATGAGATTATGAGTCAAAATGATGTTTTAAGACTATTGAAACTAAAAGAAAATACATGCTTGAAATGCTTTGTTTTCTAAAAGCTCATGACAGACATGAATTTGCTGCTAGAACCATCTCAAATTCACGAGATTTGTGATGGTGTTGAGTGACTAGGAAAGGTTATAGAGCAATTTTGAAAGTTTGGTGTGAATTTTTAATATTTAGCAAAGTTGAAAGCTTTGGATTGCCTAGAACCCATCATGTAGGAAAGTTTCGGCTCTGTTTGAATAAGAAGATCACATCAATACTTAGTGAATATAAACATATTCTTGGTAATATGCCTTACGAAGTAGGAAAACAAAAATTACATTTCACTTATGATGCATTTAACAATATATGGATAGATATAATAAGACTTCAAATATGCATGGTATAGTTCTATAATATAAAAGGACATGAATGTTCTGGCCTATCAAAATTTGTAATCAAACTTGATGAAGCTGAACTTAAAAAACATCAAAAGATGGAGAGAATAAATATTACACTGATGAACAGAGCTTTGGAAATTGGATACTCCATCTCTCAAAGTACAATCAGAAATGGAGTTATGGTGGGTTGGCTATGCTCAAGTTCCATCTGAGAGCCATAAAACACTTAAATGGTTATTCTCATAGACAAACATTCCAAATTTTGTTCAGAGGCATCATGCAGGAGAACTGTTGAATGTCAAAGACTATGGAGACTTTAAAATTGAGTGGCATTTGAGTGGAGACCTAAAGACGCTCAAATGCATGTTTGGTGTAAGTGGGGGAGCAAATTCTAAGTACCCTTGCTTGTACTGCATGCAAATTCTAGGCACAAGAGGATGCATTGCTAGAGCTGAGGCTGAGGAGGCTCCTTCCAGAAAAAATGTTATTCTTCATAACTACTCATCGTCTACCATGACTTTGGATCCCATACTTCCAATAGCAATGAAAAATGTACACATATGTACACTACATGCAGAGCTAAGGATCATTGACAAGTTGGTCCATCTCCACTTGGATTATGCATATTCTATCAAGCCTAGAACTCTTGCAGATGAGTGCATAAGAAAATGTGAATCTCTACTTTCCGAAATGGGATTTCATGGCGGTGATGTTCATCTAAGAAAACATCCAAAGCTTTCACAAAATACAAGTAATGCGCTATAGGATGTCTCAATGGGAAGTGCAAAAGCAAGGAGATTCTTGAGCAACCAAGATGAAAAACAACTAAATGCCATGCGGAATCGCTGGAAAACATTTTGTGAGTTCACGACTAATGTAAAAAGAAAAACAGAAATAGAAAAAAAGAGAATGGAGGTGTGGGTCAAACTAGATAATCTTTTAAAGATCATGAGGCAACAGGTAACGTCAAATAGCAAAGATTTTAGATCGGCGACCACAGAGCTTATAGAAACCATCATAGACGCATGGAGTGCCAAAGACATAGCATACTACTTGGTGAGTTTCAAAGATATTTTTCTCAATTTATTTTTTCTTTAATTGAAATAAACATCTGATGAAACTCTTCTGTTCTTCCAGCATATTCTCCTTGTGCATGGTGCATTTTTTCTTTGCAGAAAAGGACACACTTGCCATATGGAACACCCAAGGCATGAAAAAATATCATTATCAAGCAAGGACAAGCTTCTTTAGGTGCACAAGAAAAGGAGGAAGAGTAGCAAAAAGTACTGCCTTCAAAGATATTTTTGATTGGTTCTTTAGAAGACAATTACAAAGGAGCTCATGCCAAATATTGTCATCAAAAGATTAGGACTATCACGACATAAAAACGTCATGGATCAATATCACAAAATGAAAAAGATTACATTCCAAAGGAAGCCTTAATATTTGCAATGTCTTTTATTTCTTTGAGAAATAAACATGTCTATGCATGTACATTTCATGATGTAATAAGCTTTGAAAAGAAATATGTTTATGCCTATACATCTTTTCTGAGTCTTCTAAATCAGCTGTAATTTGGAAAATCTGCCTTCAAAGAGCTTTTTGATTGATTCTTGAGAAGACAATTACAAAAGAGCTCATGCAAAATATTATCATCACATAAATAGGACTCTCATGAGAGAAAAACAGATCATGGATCAATAAGGATTAATATTAGGACATGGATCAGTTACACAAAAAAGGTTAAATGCTTCATATTTGCAATATCTTGTATCCCTTTGGGCAATAAATATGTGTATTTATGTACATTTCATGAGTAAAGCTTTGCAAAGAAATATATTTTACCCTCCTTGAGTCTTTTAAATGAGCTTGGCTCTAGCAAGTCACCTTTGTATCTGATCTCTTTTCTCCTATAGCCCGCAATACTTTTAACATCTGACACCCGTGCAGCCATCACATAGCTTGAGTAACAAAGGAAGTAGCCTTCCCTTGAAGCATTGAATCCTGGGGCATATCCAAAAATTCTAAATGCAGCTCTTCTTTCAAGTAGCAAAACTCTGTATGCATTAAAGGGCATTGAAGTAAAACCCATGTATCTTGAAAGAGTCCTCGAGGAGAATAGTGCAAAATTTGGCTCTTCACTATAGTGCTTATGAATAACACAAAATAATTCTAGACTCAACTTTGGAAGACAGTGGATCAATGAATGAATATCTACTTTTTTCTTTCCTTTCTCCTCTATGGTTTTCCTTGTTTCCTTCCCCCTGCCAAGGTAGTTGTCTTCATCCAATATCGATAACTATGGAAAAAATAAAAAACCTAGGTCAGAAGAAGTCCAAGGAAACTTTTAAAGTCATAGAAATAAGTGGAAACACAAGTGAAGCAAAGCATGAGACATGATCGATTCAAGTGATTAGGGTCATCAAAGAATATCAGTTGGGCCAAATCGCTTGCATCGATTGTGTTTGATTATTCACCCTAAAATTTATACAAACATATAATGAATGTTGAAAATAGTATTTTTACACACAATTAGATGTTCATTATCAATGCTACATGCAAGTCATAAACACGACCAATTCAAATGATAAGACTCATCGGAAATTCTCCGATGACCCTAATCGCTTGAATCGGTCACCTCTAACACACCTTTGTTCTACATACCTTTACCTCATCTTCCTCCTCAATGAGCTCTTTTGAGTCAATAGATATGGTTCCTTTGTCCTCAGCAATGTCCAAAAATGAAAAGCCATGCCCAAATGAGTATATACCAAGATCCTTCTGATGCTGATCAAAGTCTTCATCACCAAGTGTTGGCTTCTCCGAAATAGCTCTTTCAAAGCAGCTTGAAAGAGTTTCTGATGAATCTTGGAATTCTTCATTTGAAAACGCTAAATCTAAGCACATAAATTCTTCTTTTCTTTCTCCCTTCTCATTGATAAATCTTCTTCCATCTTCCTCTGACTTAGCTATAGCAGCAAGGCAGTAGTCTTCCCTTAGAATGAAGAGCTCCTGAATGTAATAGAGTGGAATAAATTCCTTTCCATAGATGAAATAAAATGGTAGATTTGGGAGAAGAAGGGACTTCTCAAAAACTTTCACATCTTCACTTGGCTCCCTTATTGCAGTCTCTGCTTTAAAAGTAGCCATGCCAAAACTCTCGACCTGCTCTTCTTCTGCTTGGAGATTGAAACAATCTCCACGACACCTTTCGTACTTGTTGAGCTTCCCTCAAGTGTCAGCTCAAGGAATGGCTCTTTCTCTTCAACATGAGCACATTCTTCCTCCTGTCATTTGACATGTGATCAAGCCATATAAAGAAGCCAATGCTCAAGGGGAGCAAAGAGCAGTCCCTTTCATGCTCTAGGCATAAATCTAGCTTTCCTGGCAAACGGGATATCCTTTTGCACTTTCTAGTGATTTTTGCCCTATCCAATGGATTCTTTCCAAAGATGTGTGGACGAATATTGGGTTTTCCAAAGATAATTAGCTCCTTTCCATTGACCACAACCAAGAAGCTCTCCCACTCATCCCTTAGAAAGGTTTTTGTTTTCTCCAAAATTACTTCAAAATCTATGTTGGGATTGAAGATTCTTATTGCATCTGGAAAATAATCCACTCTTAAACCTTCTTGAACCATGAAATCCAATAGTTTCTCAGATAGAGAAACACTTAGGATCACATTCTTTTCCTCCATCTTAGCTCTAGCTATTCTAGTGTGCCCTACTAGAGAACACGACCGATGCAAGCGAAATAAGCTAGTCAAAGGCCCATCAATGGGGTGTAATTGCTTGTATCGTTCGTATTGGGTATGAAGCACAAGTATGCAGGGTGATGAAGAGAGAAATTCTATGAAGGTTGAAAATGTGAAATGGTGAAGGGGACTCGTATTTATAGTCCAGGAGGACTGGGTAACGGTCACATGATGTGGACCAATCACCAAGTGCCACATGGCAAGCGGACGTCGAGAATCGCAAGGGCTAAATGATATGGCCCACTCAAATGATGCCACATCGAATTGTACATTGGGATTCACAATAGTGACATGGACCAATCAGAGGCTACCACATGTCACCAATGGTCATCTCATTCCATAGACCTATTTAAGCTCCTCTATCCACTTTTTTTCATTTTTTTGTGAACTCTTTGCTAGGGCCCACTTGCCATTGGCTTCGAGTTTTTTCGTGCTTTTCAAACCTTTCCATAGAACACATTTTGTGTGAGGTATGATGGATCAAAAGAGCTTGTACATGATCAATCCAAGCAGTTAGGGGCATTGGGAAGTTTCGGATGCCCCTAATCATTTGGATTTGTTGTCATAATCAACCATTTTACAACACTACCGGCACAAGCGATTAGGGACATCCGGGGATTTCCAGATGACCCTAATCCCTTGCATGGGTCATGTTTCTTGAGTGCTTGGTGAAAGGTTTTTACATTAGTCTTTTTTCTTTTCAAGTTTCTTTGTTTATCAACTATTTACAACACGACGAATACAAGCAATTAGGGACATCTTGGGATTTTCGAATGACCCTAATCACTTGCATCGGTCGTGTTTCTTGAGTGTTTTGTGAAAGTTTTTTTACATTATTTTTTTTTGGCTTTTGAAATTTCTTCCATAATCAACCATTTTACAGCCCGATCGATACTAGGAATTAGGGACATCTGGGGATTTTCAGATGACCCTTATTGCTTGCATAAGTTGTGTTTCTTGAGTGCTTTCTAAAAGGCTTTTTACATTATTTTTTTATTTTTAAATCTCTTCTAAGCTTTAAACTCTTTTTTTATGCAGCTTATGTCTAGGACAAAGAAGACAACAAGGAAGTTGTACCCTTACAATCAAGAGAAAAATGGCCAGAATCAAGATGACAAGGGACCTTCTTCCCAGACCACTAGTCACGGCCTTAATGCATTAGAGAATTCTTCAAAAAAAAGGGTCCATTACCATGTTAAGTATTTGAGGGAGATAAGAAGGGCTCAAAAGTGTGTGGGACTCCTAATCCCCAGATTCCATTCATGAGAGTTGTCAAGCAAATTTCAGCGAATCTCTGTTCCATGATGAAGACGACATCCTTCGTTAACGTGAAGTGGAAAACTCAAGCTCTTCTATGCTTGCAAGAAGCTGCAGAAGACTTTGCAATCGACTTCATGAATAATGCTTACTTGTGTGCAGCTCATTGTCACAGGGTGACATTGATGGCAAAAGATTATGTGATTGTATCACAGCTCAGATATAAGTTTGATAAATCTATTGTACCTATTGAGAACTATGATCAAAAGTTCTTTGATATTCTCATTATACCTCTAGCATGAGCACCTAATTCATCAGTTGTAATGGAAGAGGTCCACCCTCAGGTCCCTCATGATCATGAAACAAGAAATGCAGCAAATTGTGAGGAGGAGAAGAGAAAGCAGGGTTTGTTGTCAGAGGATAATGTTATTCTGAACTAGATTCAAAAGCTGCAAAAGGCAAATAAAGAACTTCTTAAAAAAGGAGGTGGGAAGGTGATAGTAAATGTTCTAATGCCACGGCAAGAGGAATTTATGCTTGATATAATACCAGAAGGCAACAAAATGCTGAGAGAGTTCAATGTTAAAATATCTGAGAGTGTAGTCAATATTGCACTTAGGTATTATCTACAGGCCATAATATGCTCATGTTTTCCTTAATTTGGTATTTCTTATATTCATTTAATATTTTTTGAACTCTAGGATCCTTCCGCAACAATGTGAGGAAGCAGTTTCAAGAAAAGTTTTCATCATAGATCCTATTGTGACTCAGTCCGTTTTGCACAAGTAGGGAGATGTGAAATTTTTTCTAAAGAATTTTGTAGAAGGGGTAGAATATATTATCTACTCGTATATTCAAAAGTAAGTATTCATCTTCATTTTGAAATACGTAACATTATTTTCAATAGAGAAGTTATTTTTACATGCCACTCATTGTCAAGGGCCACTAGAGTCTTATTATCATTGAATTCAATAAATATCAAGCACTTTTCATGAATTCCCTCCAATCACAACATGGAAACTGCAAGTGTAAGCCTTGCCTTACATTTTGTTGTGTTCTATTTAAAAGCCTTTCCATCCATTTTGAATTTAAGTTTACTTTGCAGTGCTGCTAAGCTTCTCAAAATGCATATTGATCAAAACTTTCTAGGAATTCCTAAATTGAATGAAGAAAAAAGGTTTGGATACATTCAAATACATGTGCCATTATAGAAAGATAGCACTTCATGTTGCTGTAGAGTGATTGCAAATGTAGTAAGGTTCTTGGAAATAGGGTTTTACAGTCCTAAGTTAAACTTGTCATACTATCTAGATGCATGGGTCATCTTGATCAGGGAGAGAGCAACAAATGCAATTATGAAACATGCAATATGCCCTTATGATCCAAACTCACCTCCACCACCACCACTAGATTAAAAAAAAAAGTCTGAAGAAAAGAAGAAAGGGTTTCTTGTTCACTTCCCGTTGAAGCATGGGCCACAGAATAAGAGTAGAGGTGAGCACTCCAAAAAGGGCCACAAGAAGCACATAGGTGAGGGCTCCAAAAAGGACAGAAAAGAAGGGTGAAACATTATATTTTTTGAATGTAAGATTGTAATCTAATGTGTAACCAACATATGTTGGAAGATTTATTTATGTACAAATTGTATGTAATTATGTCAGTCTTCATCTGGAAGATGATCATTGTAACTATATTTCTATGCCTTGAGTAATATAATTTTGAATTGATCCTCTTGAGAACTATGCAAAAGTGACTTCATTGCATGGTTCAAACATCATCAAAATGTCTATTTTTTGTTTTTGCTTTATTGTTGAAAAATTAAGTGTGAGGAGGATAGATAAGATTTAATGAAATGACCCATACAAATGATATAGGCAGTTGGAGAATTTTGGATGGCCCGTATTGCTTGTATGGATTGTGTCATTTTCCATTTTGTCATACCATCCTCTCAAGGAAATTATGCATAAGATGAGTTCACATGGAAACTGGTATTGCTCATCAATCAAAGCTTAATGCAAAATTCATGTTTTGAAGCATGTTTCAATAGTTTGTAATACACAACCGATTCAAGCAATAAGGACGATCCAAGAAGCTCCGCTTGCCCTAATCGCTTGAATCGTTCGTCTTCTCTAATCTCGTATACACTGTAATATGACTAAACTTCATGCGCTAGATATTTTGAATATCTCTTGACTTGGAATTTGCACCAGGTTCTCCACCCTCTTTAACATTCCTAGTTATGTAGATAGATAGATAGATAGATACATAGATTTATAGATAGATAGATAGTTCTCATGCATATCTTGAGGCCATTGAAGTGATGTAATGAGTCACATTCTTAGTTATCATCCTGCATAGAAAAAATCAATGGAAGTATGGAAAAATGTTCTAAAACGGGAGATATATTATGCAAGAATTTCTTAGCTTATATATTGAGTCACCTAGAATTTACTTGTGCAAGTTCCTGTATAATCATTGCACACTAGAAACCGCATAAGAATCTTGAAATTAAACAAAAAAATGCCAATATGAATATAGTCCATAAAGAGACATAATTGAAGTGATGTAATCAGTAGTCACCATCCTACAAAGAAAAATCAATGGAAGTATGAAAAAAAGCTTCTTAAAGAAGGAGATATATTATGTAAGAATGTCTTGGTTTCTATTCAATCAATTTTTTTTAGACTTGTTACAATTTTATGGGTTGGAACTTGATCACCCTAAGTGGCAGGCAAGTTATGCTAGATAGGTTTTCTCTGATCTAATGTTAACTATTGCATCATCAATTGAGAATCTGAACTCTGATGATACCTCATCAAGGTATTCTAGGAGCTCCCTTACATTCCTGAGTTACCAATTTGCATTGACAATTATTTTCCTAGATTGAAAATCTGGATGAATCAGTACTTCTAACTCAAATTCTGGACAAATCTCCTCTGAGTCCAAGGCTATCCAAAGTCCAAGCTTTCTTTTCCACCTTCTGTAGTCATATCCTTAAACCAGAAATTGTCAAGATATCTGATATGAGATTGAAAGAGAATTTGGACGAAATTTACATAAAATGATGTCACCTAGCTTTTGAACTTCTTTGCTATCCCATTCCCTACCTAAAACATCATCAATCTCTGAAATAGAAACTCTCATATTCAACCACATTGATTTTGCTTTTTGTAATAACATTTTTTTAAAGCATGCTACAAAAACATGAATAGGCAAAAACCATTGAATCTTTATCCTTCTTGAAATTCGGCTTGCTAACATTGCCTTTTGGATGTCAAATTTCATTTTGCACAAAAAACTTGAAACTATTGAATGATCAAGAGCATCCCAATCTAATGAAGAGATGCAAGGAACAGGAAAATGTACAAGATTTCCATAAGAGCTCCTCCGTGATGGCACCTGATAATCTGCAAAATGCAAAAATATCTCTATGCTATTGAAAAGTTGAAGAGATTTCTCTGCATACATAAGTTCTGCATATTCCTTATGAAGAACTCTGAATGTTCCTGTTAAACATTCAAAAGGTTGCCACTCCACAATATTGGAGGGAAAAATATCTGCAATACAAAAACATAAATGTTGTTATGCAAAAACAATTGAAATGATAGAAGAGCATTGTAAAACTTCACTTATAGTATGAAGGGAGTTGCAAATGAGTTTCTAGAACAAGATCCTTAGCGTTGTACACATGTTGTACTCTTGCAAACCAACCGCGTCTCTTCAATTTGAAACTGAGAATATCTCCCCTCCAATGGTTTTTTATGTCCTATCTTTTAGCATGCTTGACTTTACGGGCACCTCTACAGCTAGGAAGCATAGTTACCCATTCATTTACCTTCATAGAAAGAGGTTTCCACAAAGAATCCTCTCTTCTATTGTAAACCTCACATGAGTTTACACGATTGGAAGGACGATGAGAATAAGAAGCCATTCGAATTGAGAAGAAGACGAATGCTCAAAGTGAGAAATTGACATTCACAAACTTTGCCAGTATTTATAGATAAAAAGGCTTTGTATATGTGGAAACTTTTGATTTGATGTAAACCTTGTCGCCTAATGACCATGGAATTTTGTGAACCCAAAAGTATTTCATATCTCCAAAAATCATTTCCTTCTTGGAACTTTAAAAATATGCATTGTGTGTGTGCAAAAATATCTTTTTCTGCATCAAAATGAAAAATTATACACTGAATACAAGAATCTTCATCACTTTTGTGGTGCTTTTAGAACATATTGTCTTAAAAAAAGAATTTCTTCATAGGGTTAAAGGAGACAGCAATGTTATATTCTTGTACATGTGGAAAGACTCTATTTGTCAATTTCCTTAATCCATCATTAGCAAACTACCCCTTTTTGGCCGCTTTTCGCCCTAATGGTGAAATGTTTTCAAACCCATATATAAAGGTGTACACCACATTGTTTACATATTTTTTTTTCACCCACAATTATTTAATGCATAGCATATTCACATAGTGTAATGGAGACGAACATGCCTTGATTGGAGTACATTAAAATGGGGCATTGGTTGTGTTACGAAACGAATATTCACATACATAAATTGTTCAACTTAAATTTAAGTTCCATGGAAGCCCTAAAATCAAACGCAATACACCATGTAGATATCCGTAATGAACTAGATCTTCTTAGATCATTGATATTTTTTAATGGCATTGGAGCCACTATCTATAGATATATATGTAGAATTATAGAGAAATGCAAGAACCAAAGAACTCGAGGATGGATTCACTATATGCAAGTTTCCCACATGGGTTTCTCTCAATACAGTTTGTGGTTGACCATGACACACATATACAAAAGTGTGTAGAGACCATTTGACCTTTCACCTAGACACTAACACTAAAAGCCAATATGAATGATATGATCAAGAGAAAAAAATACAATGAGAACTAATATATGAGTATGCGTCCATGACTTATATGCCCTAACTAATGGGCATGTTACAATCTACACAATACTATGCAAGACATAATCAAGTGATCCACATCAAGTGAAAAAACTATCTAAAGCTATTGTATGCTAGATCTATTTTCAAAATAGTGAGTATGAACATTCTTAAGTAAAATGCACTTAGTACCTAAGAAATCATGGAAAAATTGATACTACACCTCAATGTTCCTGGTCTTTGCATGATAAAGTGAGTTATTAGCTAATGAAATATCACCTTAACTATCATTGAGTAATAATCTAAGTCTTGAGATATGCCAATATCACATGCCAATCTCGGAAGTGACAATGCTTCTTTGAATTCCTAACTCGCTAGAACATACTCTACTTCTATAATACATCCTTGAAGATGATATCACCACTAAATAGAAACATTTATAAAGTGCAAGATGTACCTTGAAGAAGACCTCCTATTTTCATCAAAACTAGTATAGTCATAGTTTGTGTATTCTACAATGGATGCATCACATCTTCCTAATAAAAAATACCTATCCATAGTCACACCAAAATATTTCAATTCTACTTTTATTCCTTGATAATGTTTCTTGTGAGGATTTGACATATGTATTCTTCTCACAAATCCATCTAGAATAACATAGACTAAATGAGACCACAAACTTCATTTTGATAAGACACGTTTGCACATCAATTCATTTTGTCATAAGTTATGGGGCCATTATCCTTGATGAGAATCCCATATGTAATTAACGGTATATTTAGTGTCTTCCATCATGCATATTGAATATAGAAATTTCTTTGATGATGTGTGCACTCTAGAAAAAATTATATCTACCTCTTAATCCTTTCATGACTAATCATCATACCAAATATATGTTTAGAACCTACCAAATCCTTCATGTCCAAAGTCTAACTCAACCTTCTCTTGAACAGAGCCAAATTTTATCAAGACTTCTTGAGAGTTTGCATATCATCAACATAAAATCTATAGCATACCAAGGTGCTCTCTAAATTTTTGGAGTTTAGTGACCTCAAAAGTATGGCTAGAAGTAGGTGGACCCCAAGGACTAGTTGACCATCTCACAAATTTATGCATCGAAAAAAAATCATGCTTGTAGAGCGTTTTTTTCCTATACTCACTTAACACTTTTTAGAATGTCTATCTACAAAACTACAACATCAGAGAGATACATATATGATTCTCTTGGACATACAAGAATATCATGACTTCTGCGCTCTTATTATAGCATGAAAAACTAATAAAAAACATTCTTAGTACATCCAAAATCGTGGAAGACACTTGGGTGGAGATATTACAAGTGTTCAAATAAGAAAAATGTGGTTGGAATTTGAGAACTAGCAACATCGACCTTCCACTAGGACACCATTGTAGCTCCCTTGTGACTCACTCATTTGAGTCATTATCTTCTAGAAATTAGGTGGTAATTTTGCTATAATTTATCAATTATTTGAGCATTCTTGAAGTCTGTGTGATATGTAACATGTGTCGCATACCCAATCCATGTTCAATGCTACCGTGGGGAGCAAGCAACATAGATAAACTATGATTTATGTAACCACTAAATAGTGTCTCAACTATCAAGTGAAAAATTCCATTCTAACTCAAAAAGAAGATATTCAAGCACCATAGCTCCCCACAACGTCTCATTAAATGTGGTAGATTACTCTTCTTCTACATCTCAAGCTTCTAATGCCACACTTTGGATATGTGACCATGCTCACTCCCTATTTGTTTTATGACATGTTCTACACATATTACTCTTGCTTGGATTGAACATCACAAGTGGGTAAAGATTAAACGCATCAAAAAGGTATGTGGGAAGGCAAGAGCTTCTTAGCCATGGCTACCAAAGAATGCAAAATTGTACTCCGAATTGCATTTACGAGAGTGAAAGATTTAGAATGTACAATACTCATGGATTGAGCCTGAGAGTAGTCACATGTAACTGTGATTGATAATTTTTCATGTTGTTTTTTAAATGCGTAAAATTTCAAATTAGAGTTTATCGAACTACAATATCTAGTAAAATTTCAACTCATGAGTTCTCAAATCGTGATAATAGTTTCAAGACATGTCATTTCGCATATCAAACTACGCACATACATTCCTTCCTCTATTCACTTGTACTATGTGAAGTTGTTCAAATCATTCAAAACTATGAGATCCCTACTACAATATTGTAGTATTGAATCTTGGAAAGAATTCATTGTACAATCTAACACTATGTGTTCCAACTCCTTTCAGATTGCAATCCCTATTGGCTACTTCAATCATTTTAAATTGCTTTACCTTGCTTGAGTACAAATAAGCAATCTTATATTTTGCAATTAAATTCTATCGTTTATTACCTCAGATCATGCAAGTAAAGTGATTGTGTCCAAATTTTGCTTTTTTTTTTTTTAATTTTCATTGTGCTTAGGAAATTTTGATAAAAAACCATTGATAGTTGCTACAAAGAGTTTTCCGTTATCATCATACAATCTGTACATCATAAATCCAATCATTTGGGATACTTGACAAGTTGTAATATATCTCATTTTTAGTTGTCCATCATGTTTCTGTAGCTTGCTATTACATAGCACTACCTTATCACCTTCCTTGAGCTCATTCTCATTCGTATGATTTTACAACCATTCTTGGAATCTTCTTTGGATTACCTCTACAACATATGCCTCTTGTAAACTATCCTCTTGTAACTTTACTGATTCATGAAATCTTTCTTTTTTTGGTTTCTTTATTTGATTTTTAGACTAGGCATTATAAAATCTTTTGGGACCACAGGCTCAAACCCACATGTCAATCATAAAGGTATCATTATGGTGTTAATTCTAGATGAAATTCAAAAATTTGAAAGTGCACAATCTCACTACATCTCCCAATTCTTCTTGTTGTCTCCAAGTAGCCTTCTTAGTATATGGAACAATATTTTATTTGTTGATTCGGCTTTTCCATTGTGGTAGGGATAATATAAAGCCCACAATCAGATACCATATGAAAGGGACACCCGTTCCATAATAAACATAGACCTTTTTCTATCCTCAAGTGGCATCTTAATTTGATTGTCATAGTTAAAGTCGTCTATAAAGCCATACCTCTTGAATCCTACAACTAGATCTAAGAATGTGTTGCAAATATGGTGAAAGAAATGGTTTTATGAGAGATGCTACATTCAATTTGTGATAACCTACACACACATGCAAACACACATGTATTTTACCATTCTTCTATAGAACTATGATGATCAAGAATATCCCAAAATTTGTTTCAATAGGGTCTATGAATCAAATTCCAACAACAGGTCCAATTCCTCATTAACTTTTACATAGTATGGATTCATTATATATGATTTTTGATTTAATAAGATTGCATCTTTATTCGAGTTAAAAAGACAAATGTAGAATGCTAGATCTGCACCTTTTACATATGTAAGCCTATGAAAAAAACATCCATATATTGTATCAAAAGTCCCTTAACCATTCCATAAACCCCTAATCCATGTTTGCTAAAATGCTAATAAGTTTTGGATCCTCTTTAATTATGAGGTTGAAATCTTTCAATTGATCTGCTTTAACTTTCTTTACTATTTGATTTCAACTCTTCATAGAACTTCTCTGCTTGCTCTCTAGCTTGCTCCAATAATGAGCTTTCTATTTTAGTATGAGACTTCTTTCAATACTAAATTGCAATCACATCTACTTACTCTTTTGAATGGATAATTTTTTTTAGTATTGATGAACTTATAATGCTACCTTAAAAAAAAGCCACATCACATGTAGATATCACTGTATCATTTCTCTATACTAACACAACAATGCACACTCACTCTCTCTCAAACTCTCACCAAGCAAATGAGGAGAATGAAATGGAAGTGGGAATATGAAAGGAAGATGGAAGTGGAGATGGAGATCGAGATGGAGATGGAGAAAATGGTGAAACACAAGAAAATTACCTACTACTTACCACTCCAATGCATCTTCTCTACGTCTTACCATCACACACACGTCCTCAAAGCTTGGATCCCCGACAATGGTGCCAAAATTTGGTGTAGCTTAGTGATGAGTAGCACCTCCTTTAATGTCAATCCGGGAAGACATGAGGATGGTATGAAGACCTCGAACAAGTGATGGCACAAAGGTGTGAGTGAGAAGCACACTAACATGCACACATATACACACACACCCACACATAAGGCAAGAACAAAGAGAGACACAATGGAGTAACTTCTATTGCAAAAGAGTTCTCATACAAGTTCAATTCTACAACAAGCTAGCCTCAAAAATGAGCTCTCTAGCTCTATTTATAGTTTTTGACTAGCTTTGATCTTGTTCAGACCTAGTGTCCAGCCTAGCTAAAAATTAGGTTCCTAAGCTACTTTGGAGGCTCAAACGAGCTCTCAAAATTATGAAACTTGGTAGGCAAATACTTCTAAAGCTCCTCAAGCTCGAGGACTCCTCGGCTTGCACAAAATGGAGCTACAAAAAAGTGAAAAGGTATTTACAATGGTTTTTAGTGATGAGAATCACTTTTACAATAATGTAAGGATTGAAAAAATTGGAAGGGTTGCCTCACTGCTAGTTTTGCGTGTATGCCTGTACTAACTTCTTCTCAGATTCCAACAGAGACTTCTTTCAATACTAAATTCCAATCACATCTTCTACCTCTTTTGAATTTAGTATTGATGAACGTATAATGCTACCTAAAAAAAAAGCCACATCACATGTAGATATCACTGTATCATTTCTCTATACTAGGGCTTCCTCTTCATCATCTTCTATTGTTGCACTCATGTTAATGTCATCCACGTGTATTGGCCCAAATAATAGATGGTACATGTTACTTTTGATCTATTTTCAATGCTTCTTTCTTTTCTTATTCAATTTATAACTATCATTGTAGTCCTACAATGTTTTTTTTTTCTTTAGCTAGACACAACAAAGGTCTTCCCAAGGTCATGGGGTAAGTGCACTCGCTGTTCTCACATTGTAGTATAATAAATAAAATACTAAACTATAGTATGATAATCTGAATGTCTTTTTTGTTGAGTATTCCAGCTAGCATCTATAATTTCCTTTGATCTTCCATTTAAAACATAAATATTGCACGCTCACATTGGTTACATCCTTTTTTCGTACATTTTATTTTGAAAGGATGTTAGCGCGAGATACTCCATCGATAAAGGGCTCTTGCCAGAAGTATATGCCTAATAGTTATATTTACCTTAGACACTCTATAAACAACTCCAATTGGTAGTCATTCCTCAATCTAAATGCTTGCTACGTGGGTATCCTACTCGTCTATGCATTCCTTTCAGAACAATTTCCTACTCGTGTATGCTAGGTACCAAAGTTTGGGACTATCCTAACAAGTTATCCCACATGAATATTCAATAATGCATCCAATAATTCTTCAAAGAGTGCATCCAAAACTCTATATTTCCTCCTCTAGAAGTTCCTTCATCTCTACTTGCTCTTCTATAGGTACCTTTTGTAGTTGTACTCATTTCTCTATATATGGGTGTGGTTGACGTTCCTCATTCATAGTCCTTGAATCCTGACTCGTTTGGTGTTGGGACTGGAAGATTTTAAGCATTTACATTCTAATACATCTTCTACCACCCAATCTAATGCATCCCTTAGTAAATCCTCTTGATTCTTTTCTTTTGTATTGATGCTTTAGTCCTTGTTATTAGAACGCTTGAAGGTCGTACAACAACGAAGCTTGTTGTTGTATTGGCATGCACATGCTGCACTCACATTGAACTGGATGCTTATTTCCTTTGAAATTCTTACATCTATCCTATTGAGTCTCAACTACTTCAACAATAAGTGTATTTATCTCTGATATTTCATTCAATTTTTTGTCTCTAAGGTTGATTTATTATTGGAATTCATCTTTATTAATTGTCTCTACACCATGATACATAGGATGATCCTTTATCGTGACCCAATATAGTTCAATACATGTATCGTGCATTCAAACCACCTATTGACTACATTTAATCCTTAACTTGCCAGAAGGGTGAGTTATTGTTTCTTGGTAGTGCTACATTGTTGCGATTTTCTCTAAATGGATGGGATCCTACTACATTGGCTTGGGTCTTCATTCTTTAAAAAATATGTTGTCATAATCTATCCCTATGTTTATCAAATTGAACTATATATTTGCTTAGGGTGTAACACTACTACGTGAAATGCATCTAGCTTCTCCAATAGAAAGTTATTTATATCCTTTTTATGTTTACTAGAACCTTTTTCTGTGGGAACCCTTCTTGCTGCTTGCCTCTTCATGTTTCTTCCCACGACTAGTTCTCTACTTCTTATTTTTGGCGGCAAGTCAATTTTTTCTTCATTTTCCCTATAGAAGAATCAAGATACGAATCAAATGCTATTTAAGTGATTATAGCTCATCAATCCTTCATCTTCTAATTCCTTCCATTCTGACACCAAGGAATAAGTTTTCTTCTCTTTGGGATTCTCTTTTTTTTCTTTTTGGAGCCCATATTGACCCCCTAAGTTTGGACTTCTAATTTGAGTAAGGCTACAAAGTATGCCTTGGCTATCGATGGTGCATATCTTGCATCTACACTTTTTAGTTGTTGATGCTTTCCCTTACAAAAAGCATTGTCGACTTGGTCCCAAGATGGGCTTTGGGTAATTGCATAATTTGCTATGATAATTTTGTTATGTTTCATTTTCTTGAGTTTTCTCAGCATATACCTATGGGTTTTCTCCACCTTAAAGTATGATTGAAATAATTTCTTGAGACTATCATAATCCATGAATGTGCCTATGTTTGTAAATATTTCTTAATAACAGCACACACATAAGTAAAAAATTGAAGAGTTTGAAAGGATGACGTGTGCAGGATCTAGGAAACTCAGCCGAATGTGGTCCTCTTGTATTAAACGTAGAAGCATCCATGAAATAAAAATCAAAAGAAATCTTAAAAAAAAAAACATAAGGTGTAGGGGCAAAAGTCTAGGATCCTCTAGTGATATAAATAGGTAGAACTGATTTTGGTGATATAAATAGGCAACCTGATTTCGGATTCTTGCCACTTAAGCTTCCAACCCTTTCCAATCTTTCTTTCTTATACCCCTCAGAGGTTTTCCTCATCCCTAATAGAATCTAGTTTTTTGACTCCCCCACTTTGCTAAAGATCAAAGGTGTCTTCATCTCATTTTCTCGTGTTGTGATCATGAGATTTTCCATAGTATTCACGCCTTATTTATTTAATCTCTCTCATTTAGACTCTTAATTAGATTCATCTTGCTCATTGGTTTTCTTGATCCCTAAAAGAACTAAGTTTTCAAATCTCCTACTTTATTGTGATCGTGAGTTTATTTCTTTACTCTCTCTCTCTCTCATTAAGACACTTAATAAAATTGAACAACACATATGGATCAAGTGGGTCTCCGTCACCTCATTTACGGAAGGAGGATCTCATCACCTTTTCTCAAATCCAGAATGTATTCATCACCATTTCTCTTAGTGTGTTCCTAAGATTTTTCTTAGTATCCATGCCTTATTTCTTTACTCTCTCTCATTTAAACTCTTTAGTAGATTATAAAACGCCTAATTTCAGTCCACACATCTGATGAATCATTTGTAGTTGTAGGAAGATTCTACTCGAGTGCGCATATAATATTCATCATAGTGATAACAATATTTCTAAGTGTATTTGAAAGAATCCGGCCTTTAGATACACTTATGGCATGAACATAAGTCATACCCATTATTCTATTAGGCACTCTCTATTTGTTCCTTCCCTACCACTTTATAAATTAAGGCTTCTTGATTGTGATAGAAACCCACCTCATCTAAATTTTCAAAACAAGAAGTTTGATTGAGGCCTACTATCCCATGCATGAATAAATGAAAAGAATATTGGTACAAGTTCAGGGGCATACTACCTAAGAGATCCCTCGTATCCCACAAACTACGGATAGGATGGCACAAAGGTGATACAATGGTGATATCCTGAGGGTAGTAAGAAATCTAGGTTTGAGAGTTTTTTTTAGTATAAAGGAAGTTCGGCATTAGCCTACTCTCCCGGACTTGAATTAAATAAAGAAAGGTACAAGGGAAGGGGACAAGTGCCCAGGGGACCCCCCAAATCCCACAAAGCAGGGGAAGCTTTTACAGAGCTTAGATGGCATTACAAAGAAGGTTAATTACCCTCTGATCACCCTCATGTGGGGCCAACTTGGGTTTAAGCTTGTTATTGATCAAAAGGAGTACTTGATGATGCCTAAAGGGGGGGGGGACTTCTTACAGTTAACAATCCTTTTGCCAAGGAGGAACAATGATTTCTCAATTGACCACTCTTTGGGGGAGTCACCGAAGTTGAAAGCACATCTTTCCCGCCAGATTTTCCATAGGACCTCCCCTCTGATGGCATTCCAGAGAGTCGTGGAGCAGCCGATCACTTCTCCCAGCAGGGCTTGCTGCCAACTAAGATATTTATGAATTCTAATTTTCTTTCCAACCGTCTGGCAAAGTCTATTGGAGTTGGGGTAGGTAAAGAAGATGTGTGAAACATCTTCGATAGACCGATGGCAGCGTTTGCACTAGGGAGGAATCCCATGAAATTTGCTAGCCTTAAGGTTGGTCCAGATTCCATGATGAAGAACTTGCCATAAGAGGAAAGACTTTTTGATTTCTATGAGGGGTTGCCAGATAGCCATGAACTTCATGTCCCACCGAAGCTGCGTCCATGACAGGCACCACTTCTGGTTGAGGTTAATTTGATAGTCAATCGTTTCTTTGATGTTTGGGATTTTTGATAGGCTCTTCCCATTGTGCCATTTGAGACCAAGCGAGCTCGACGTGTCGTGTCCCATGAGAAGGCGAACTTTGTGTCGGTCCCAGGCGAGACATCTACTTTGCAAAGTGTTCCATTCTTCGTACGAAATGTTGATGCAAGGGTCAATATCCTCGAAGTTGATCCAGCGATTGGTGTCTTATTTCCAGAGATGTTTTCATTTTTTGAAGCCTTTGTTCCATAACTTCTTGGCATTTTGAATGTTCCAAGATTCCACACTCCGGATGTCGTGGATCAGAAACCAGATAGATTCGTTTTGTCTGATACCGGCTGCCCACTTCTAGTCTTCACTTATTCTTGTGTAGCTTTTGACTTTATTCCAACTCTTCCATAGGGAGCACACGAGATTTGAGCCTTTCGGGAAGACGGGGATCGGGGAAAACAACAAGGTCAAGATGTCAAGATTCTTCCAATTTGGGAAACCCATGAGAGCCAACTCATTCTTGTTTCTGAAGATCAACTTGGCCCAGGAGGCCTCCCCGTTGCACCAAGCCTTAATCATCCATTTGGCCGCGAGTTTGTTAGCCATGCACCCAATGTCCAGGATACCAAGACCCCCACTATCTCTATGGCTAGTGCAGATGGACCATTTGATTTTAGGCACCCCCCTCCTATGTTTGAGAGTTGGCTAGATGGCCAAAACTACAATTAATTACAAAATCATTAGAGCATTCAAAGAAATCTAATAACCTTTTTGTTTGCCTCATGGAAGCACATTTTCTTTGGATCTTTCTTCTAAAAAGAACAAACACACTATGGTGTCAAACAAAAGGGCACTTCTTACAATTGAAATTTCGTTTACCTAAAAAGGCAACGGATTTTTTTAATTTACCACTCTTGTGGATGGTTCTCAAAGTTCTTTTCACAAATTTCTTTCCATATGATCCAAAGAGATTCTCCCTAAACCGAGTTCCCCAAGGCAACAAAGCAACCAATTCTTCTCCAAGTAGAGCTTGTTTCCTATTAATTGTACTCTAAAAACCCAAAAGACTCCCCACGGTGTGGGAAGGATTTCCTCACTCAAATTAACATATGGAAAAATAAAAATGTTTTGATTAATTGATATCTCTCTCAAATATTTTTAATGCATTGGTTTAAATTGACTAAATTTTTCTCTTGAGTACCTGCAGGCAAAAGAAGAAAATATTTTCTGAACAAAGAATGGAGGATTAATTGAACCCTTATTTGTACTCTTCATTTTATGTCCATTTATATGTTTAAGAGATCACTAAGTGTGTCTATATGTGTTCATAATCATATGAGGATATCTATGTGAGAATGAGGGAGAATTTAAGTATGGATATGTATATGTGACTAAGTTTATAGGGTTGTATATCTATATATATATGTGAATGCACTTAATTATGTATGTGTTCATGTGTCTATGAGTGTGAGTGTCAATGTGGGTTTTATGGAAACATGTATGTATTTGCATATGTATATTTAAAAGATACATATGTGTGCACCTATGTCTATGTGTTTATGTATTTTTGCCTCCCTAAGCATGAGTATATATATAAGAATCCATGATGTATGTGAGTACAATTAAACTTATGAATTGGTTATTTTTCCTTAAAGGAGCATGTATGTGTATGTGTATTAATATGTTTGTATGTGTGCCTATGTGTTTACGTTTTAAGGTTCAATGTATGTGTACTATATAATTAGACCTATATTATACGAGCTATAATGTGTATCTATGATAAGTACATATGATATTAATCCTAAGTGTCTAAACTGTTTTAAGAACATTTATAATTAATAAGAGCATATTTTCGTATATATGATGGATGCTTATATATATATATATAGTTCATAAAAATTAAATACACATATAAGCTATATAAATAAGTAATATATATGTATTTAATTTATAAGTTAAAAGAAATACCATTAAGTGTAATAAATAGATAAATTATAATATTTAATTGAAATACTTATTTAATATAGTTAATATATTTTTTTATTTATTCATGTAAATAGTTCTACGTGTGTGTATTAGTATTAGTGTGCTTATGTGTTAGTTAATTATAGGTATGCATGAGTTAGTTTCAGTATGCATGGTTAGTGTTAGTTAAGTGAATGCATGATCTAACTAAATTAAGAGTATGAATGCATACGTAATTGTCTATGTAAAGTATATATATGTATGCTTGTGCACTTTTTTGGTTAATGGTCATCTTGTAGGTGCCTATCCAGAGAGAGAGAGAGAGAGAGAGAGAGAGAGAGAGAGAGAGAGAGAGAGAGAGAGAGAGAGAGAGAGAGAGAAGTCTCACCCCCTCCACGCACGCCAATGACACAGACAGAGAAGGAGAGAGAGAGAGAGAGAGAGAGAGAGAGAGAGAGAGAGAGAGAGAGAGAGAGAGAGAGAGAGAGAGAGAGAGAGAGAGAGAGAGAGAGAGAGAGAGAGAGAGAGAGAGAGAGAGAGAGAGAGAGAGAGAGAGAGAGAGAGAGAGAGAGAGAGAGAGAGAGAGAGAGAGAGAGAGAGAGAGAGAGAGAGAGAGAGAGAGAGATGGAGAGAGAGAGAGAAAGAGAGAGAGAGAGAGAGAGAGAGAGAGAGAGAGAGAGACTAAAAGAGGGGGATAGATAGAGAGAGAGAGAGAGAGACTAAAAGAGGGGGATAAATAGAGAGAGAGAGAGAGAGAGAGAGAGTAGGTCCTTCTCACCTCTCCCCCCTTCCTCCATCCACGGCTACACACAGGCGGACACAGAAGGAGAAAGAGAGAGAGAGAGAGAGAGAGAGAGAGAGAGAGAGAGAGAGAGAGAGAGAGAGAGAGAGAGAGAGAGAGAGAGAGAGAGAGAGAGAGAGAGAGAGAGAGAGAGAGAGAGAGAGAGAGAGAGAGAGAGAGAGAGAGAGAGAGAGAGAGAGAGAGAGAGAGAGAGAGAGAGAGAGAGAGATGTAGATAGGCTTGTATAAGTGCATAGGTATGCATGAAATGCATGTGTGTATGTGATGCATGTGTATGTGTGATGCATGTATGCATGTGAATTGATGCATGTATGCATGATATATATGCATGCATGTGAAGTGAATGTGATGAGTATGATATATGAGATGCATGTATGCATGTGAATGTATACATGTGAATGTATGTGTTTGCATGTATGCATGTGAAGTGAATGTATGCATGTGAAGTGAATGTATGCATGTATAATGCATGTATACATGTGTGTATGTGATGCATGTATGCATGTGTATGTTGATGCATGTATGCATGTGAATTGATGCATGTATGCATGTGAATTGATGCATGTATGCATGTGAATTGATGCATGTATGCATGATATATATGTATGCATGTGAAGTGAATGTGATGAGTATGATATATATGATGCATGTATGCATGTGAATGTATGTGTTTGCATGTATGCATGTGAAGTGAATGAATGCATATGATAAGTATGATGCATGTATGCATGTGAATTGTGTTTCTTTTATGCATGTATAGGTATGATAAGTATGATGGATGTGTCATTGTGTGCATGTGTGCATGTGTGCATGTGTGCATGAGAGGTGTGTGCATGTGCAGCAGGTATGTGAGGGATGTGTGCATGTGTGCATGAGTCATGTGTGCATAAGTGATGTGTACATGTGTGCATGTGGGCATGAGAGTTGTATGCATGAGTGCATATGAGAGTGCATGTGAATATTAAAAGTTAGTGCATATGCATATGAATGAGTTGTGTGCATGAGTGCATATGAGAGTGTATGTGCATATTAGAGAAGATGCATATTAGCATTAATGAACATGTGAGTTAGTGTATGCATGAATAGTATGCATAAGCATTTATGATATGATGAGAGAATGCATGTAAAGTGCACTAGTATATATACGAAGTATATTAGCATGTTAATCATAAAAGAATTAATTAGTATAAAATAACATAGGTTTAAATTATGTTAAGTCTTGTGTGTTAGATTTATAAATGTAAATTACCAATGAATGATTGACATGTATATATGAGCATGTATATAAGTATAATTAGGAAAGTATGTGATAGAAAGTGAATATAATTTTAGTACATAAGTAAATGATAATTATGAATGAAGTATGAATGCATAAATGAATATATAAGAATGAATGAGTGTTTTATACTTTATAAAGAAATACTTATGATTTTTTGAATGGTCATCCTGCAGATCATTGTGAAGAAAACTTGATGAGCACCGAAGAGGATTTGACGAGATTTACGAGATAGAAGCTGCTTTAAAGCCGCTGATTCTAGTTTCATTATATGATCTTTGAATTATAAAATTGTGTATTAAGATTTTGTATAGGAATATTTTCTAAAATCTGTATTCATCACCTTTTCTCAAATCCAGAATGTATTCATCACCATTTCTCTTATTGTGGTCCTAAGATTTTTCTTAGTATCCATGCCTTATTTCTTTACTCTCTCTCATTTAAACTCTTTAGTAGATTGAAAAACGCCTAATTTCAGTCCACACATCTCATGAAGCATTTGTAGTTGTAGGAAAATTTTACTCGAGTGCCCATATAATCTTCATCATAGTGATAACAATATTTCTAAGTGTATTTGAAAGAATCTAGCCTTTAGATACATTTATGGCATGAACATAAGTCATACCCATTATTCTATTAGGCACTCTCTATTTGTTCCTTCCGTACCACTTTATAACTTAAGGCTTCTTGATTGTGACAGAAACCCACCTCATCTAAATTTTCAAAACAAGAAGTTTGGAATTGAGGTCTAGTATCCCATGCATGAATAAATGAAAAGAATATTGGTACAAGTGCAGGGGCATACTGCCTAAGAGATCCCTGGTATCCCACAAACTACGGATAGGATGGCACAAAGGTGATACAATGGTGATATCCTGAGGGTAGTAAGAATTCTAGGTTTGAGAGTTTTTTGTTTTAATAAAGGAATTTCGGCCTTAGCCTACTCTCTTGGACTTGAATTAGATAAAGGAAAAGTACAAAAGAAGGGGACTAGTGCCCACGGGATCCCCCGAATCCCACAAAGGGGGGAAGCTTTTACAAAGTGTAGATGGCTTTACAAGAAAAGGGTTAATTGCCCACTCATCACCCTCATGTGGGGCCCAAATGGGTAAAGTGTGTTCTTGATCAGAAGGAATATTTGATGATGCCTAAAAAAAAGGGGGGCTCTTACAATTAGCAATCCTTTTGCCAAGGAGGCTCAGTGAATACTCAATCGACCAAAGTCTCCAGTTTTTCGGAGAGTTGTGGAGCAACCGCTTCTCCTAGAAGAGCTGGCTTCCAAGTGATATATTTTTGAAGACTAGTTTTCATTCTGATGGTCTGGCATAGCCTTCGTGGTAGGCCTTGGAAGGCTTACATGGAGTTATAGAGGAGGTTGATAAACCTCGCATCCCCATCATGTGGAGCCCACTTGGTTTTAAGCTTATTGTTGACATACTATAGCTCTTTGTGATGTCTCAAGGGGAGGGGGGTCTTAAAGTTAGCAATTCTTCTGCCGAGAAGGAAAAGGGACTTCTTGATCGACCACTCCTTATGGGTATTGCCAAAGTTTTGAGCACATCTTTCTCGCCAAATCTTCCAGAGGATCTCTCCCCTAATCGCATTCCACAACGCCATAGAGCAACCAATCACTTCACCAATAAGGGCTTGCTTCCAATTGATTTGTTCTTGGAGTCCCAAAGAACGACCAAGGACCCTCCATAACCGAAGGAATTTAGGGCAAGCAAAGAACAGGTGACCAATATCCTCTTTGCTATGGCAACATCTCTTGCACTAGGGCGGAACCCCACAGATCTTGTTAGCTTTTGCATTGGTCCATATTCCACGGTATTTGCCATAGGAGAACCGACTTTTTGTTTTCACATGAGAGGGTGCCAGATAGACATAAATTTCATATCCCATTGAAGTCGCATCCAGTTGAGACACCATTTCTTGTTGAGACTAATGTGAATGTCATTGCAAGCTTCGACATATGGAAGCTTGGAGAGGTGATTACCATTATACCATTTAAGGCCCATTGGGTTCAGAGAGTCCTATCTCATAAGTAGTCCGATTTTAGATCGGTCCCAAGCGTGGCATCTGCTCAGTAAAACATTCCATTCCTCGTATGTGACCGTAGTAGTAGGGTCAAGGTCCTCAAAGTCCACCCATTTGTTCGTGTGCTATTTCTAGAGGTGCTTACATTGTTTGAATCTCTTATTCCAGAGTCTCTTGGCACTCAAGACATTTCAAGGCTCCACGTTTCTCATCCCTTGGATTGGGAACCAAATAGAGTCATTTTGTCTTATACCTGCATCCCACTTCCAATCTTCACTAATTCTGATGTGAGGTTTGAATGTGTTCCAACTCAACCACGAGGATCTTACCAGGATCAATCCTTTGGGTGAGACCGGAATCAGAGAGAAAAGGAGGGTGAGGATGTCGAGGTTTTTCCATCCAGGGTAGCCTATCAAAGTAATCGTGTTTCTGTTTCTGAAAATTAATGTGGCCCAAGAGGAATCTCTGTTGCACCACGCCTTAATCATCCATGTAGCCGCAAGTTTGTTGGCCATGCTGCCGATGTCCATAATACCCAGACCTCCATTCTCCTTTTGGGCTAGTGCATATGGACCATTTGGTTTTAGGCACTCCCCTCCTGTTATGGTCCCCGATATGGGAGCGATTCGTGACGACTGGTGGATCAATTCAATCATCTCCCTAACGGTGGACACAAGGTGACTATGCAAAACAAGTATATTTTTTTCCTATGGTCCGTAAGGCAAAGCGTTCCTATATCTTTCCACTGCGTCTAAATAGGATGGTAATATTAATTCCTCACTAACTACTTGATTTTTAATTTTTTTAATTTCATTTAATTCTTCTTGGGAATTATCAATGTTTCTAGTTATGGATAGTGGAAAAAGATCTTCACTATTTTCACTACTAGGTGGAACAACGGAAATTAATGGTAAAGTTCTAGATAATCTACGATCAAATTCACTTGAATGCAAAGTTTCTTCTACAATCTTATCTTTAACTAGTTCTTCAATTTCAACTGGTCTAGGAAATAATAATTCAAATGTAGATGGAGGTAAAAAGGTATTACTAGATGAAGCCTCTTTAGACATAAAGATGAAATGAAGCTAGATTAATGATTGATTTCCTATACAAAGCTATAAGATTTTGTTCATAAAATGATATCCTATACAAGATAAACAATAGATTTTAGCTAAGTAAATTCTTCCACACTTCAAATCTTCAGTTTTTCTTCAAGAGGGCTGAATATCATCTGAAAAATCACATGAGCTTGTGAATACGACTCCCCTCTTTATATAGATGAGAGTAGCCCACCATAGCCCATATTTTCCCTAAGATAACTGATCCATGCATCCTACATTTACTCCTCTTTAACTCAACAACACTCAACAAGAATTTAGGCGTGGGATTTTTTCTCTATTTGAATTTCCAGGAATACACACCCTTTACAAAAATAAATATTCTCTTGACCATCAATTTAGAATTTAATAATTACAACCCTTCAATTCCTTTTTATTTATTTAATCACTTTTAGAATAAATACAACCCTTAAGACTAAATTAAATTAAACCCATCAATTAATTTAATTGTAACCATAACCTTAGTGAAAATAATGACAATTAATAATTAACATATTTTATTTGAAATATTTTGCTAAGGTTCCATTTATTATATTTACCCTATTTATTAACTCATTTATAGACTAAAACCTACTTAATTAATCTCTGAACCATAGGTTTACCCTTCAACTAACTTCAAACCATGACTTTTAACCCCAACTAACCCATAAACTAATCCTTTACCCTTCCATAACCCTCTAGATTTATTAATTAACCCTTAACTAACCTTGAATCTAAGATTGGACCCTATAAAATATGTTCAAAACCTACATTTAACCCTTAAATACCCTTGAATTATCTTTCAAAATTTAGATAAACCCTTGACTAACCGTTGCTTTTTTATCTATACCCATAATTATTTTAGAAAACACCTAGATACATACTTCCCATCTTGATATTAATCATCAAACTTCTTGTGCTGCAAAAACTAAAGTCAAAATTATCATAATTTAACCAAAATTGTTCCAATCAATTAATCTTTTAATTTTAGTAATAGTTTAAGAGTAATAAATTCTTCCCGACATCCGCCCCCACTAAACCTGCACATTTTCTTGATGGACCAACCTGCAGATTCAAGTGGAACATATCAAATTCTTTTGAGAATAAGGTTTAAATTTTTCAAAGTTTTATTTTATCATAGCGCACCAATTACAAACACATACATATATGCTAATTGGGTATGAAGTTTTATTTTTTTATTTCATTTAGAGGTCAGATCTCATAAGGAATAAATAGCAGAATACAAAAATCCCACTTACTAATGGATAAAAGTTTCAACATATAGAGGTATTCATAATAAGGCTACCATTTCTTCCACAAGCTTCTAATTCCAAAATTTCTATTTAACAATCTTATTCAGTTCATATAAATTCAAGTTTTCATGCTTCAATCATAACTATATCAAATATTTAACATCTTAAATTCTGCTTGATTTAAAAAAAAAAACAAATTTGAACATATCCTTTTAACACATGCAGTAATGTAGTGCATATACATAAAAAATCAAAGAATCTTCAATTAAAACTTTTTCACCTGATTTTAAATAGATAATTTAATCATCATCTTGATCTTCATCAGCATCATCATCAGCAGTAATCTCCTCAATCTCATATTCTTCATTATTTCTCTTCTTAAATAGTTTAACTCTTTTCCCTGCAATCAAATTCTTCAATAAAGAACCATCAAATTCTCTAAGTTTAAATGTACCATTATCAAATATAGTTACAACTACATATGGACTAGACCATCTTTTAATTAATTTCTTCCTAGCATCATACTGTGTATCAAAAGTACTATCATAAGCTAATACCCAATCATCTACTTCTATAGTACGAGGTCTAAGTCTATGTTTTTATCAAAATAGATTTTATGTTTAAGACGTGATTCTCTAACTTTCTGTACACCTTCTTCAATCATTTTATTTCCTAGATTTAACTGCATAATCCTAATAGAAATCAGATCTTCACGAATGATCTCATTATTCCACGGAAGTATTGTCCATGAAATAATCTGGGTCTGGATAGGAAAAATTGGCTTCTAATAGTACATTAGTTTTGTAGGCATAAATCCTATAGATCTAGTATACGTCATCCTGTCTGCCCATAGTGCAAAGGAAGGAATCTAGGCCACTGTGTTGTATCACCATTGTAGGCCTTAGAAATTGCCTTCACAATAGAGGGATGACCCCGTTCAATCTTACCATTAGACTCTGGATTATAAGCAGTAGTGAGAGATAGACGAATCCCATGCTGGTCAAAGAATTCTCTAGCCTCACTAGCATCTAGCTCGCCTCTATCTACTACTATCTTCTCTACATAGCCAAATCTAGAAATAACTTCTTCTAACAAAAACTTACATATGTTATAAGTAGTTTTAGTACAAAGAGCTCTACCCTCTACATGATTAGTCAAGTCTTCCCTAGCTAAAACTATAGACCTCATCCTATCTAAACCTTTAGGCATGGTCACTAAATCAACTACCCACTTGTAATGAATACCAGGAGGATAGGTAGGGTGCATAGGTTCTCAATGTCTAACTGACGAATGTACCTGACAAGTAGTACAAGAACTTACAAAGTCACGTATATTCACATACATACCTGGCCACCAATAAGCTTCTCTAATTTTATCATATGTCGCATAGAAGCCTTTATGTCCTGCCCAAAGAGTTGCATGCATTTCTATCATAACTCTATTTTTGAAGATTTTTATTTCCTAAAACTCGTTGAGGATATCTAATTTTCCCTTTTGCATGACGCCAAATAAAACCATCCTTTAAAAAGAAATTGAATGCAGGTTTCCTAATGTCTCTAAATCTATTAGCAAACGAAACAGGTAATTGCTTCAAAGTGCTAAAATAATATCCTATATCATACCAAATTCCCTCATACTCATTTTCATTAAATCTTTCATACACACAAACATCAAAAATATAATTTATCACATTTAATTCAGTTTCAGTCATGTCATCATCTTCAAACTTAGCCCTAGAAAGCATATCTACAACAGAGTTAGTTTTTCTAGAAATATGATTTAAAACAGGATTAATAAACTTAATATAAGATATCCATCTTATCATTGCTATATCTGAAGAAGAACAACTAGTAATCATTCCTATTAATGGTAAACAATCTGTTTCTATTACTACATTAGCTCCTATAAAATACTCCTTATCAGTCTTTAATGCAGTAACTAAACCCCATAATTCCCGTTTTATTTGTGGATAGTTTTTTTGAGTTTCATGTAAACTTTTAGCTCCAAATCTAATAGCATATCTATTTCTCTCACTATCATCTTGACCTATTACCCAGCCTATTCCTAATGGACTAGTATCTCCAGTTAGAATAATTGGTTTGTTATTAGAGTAATTTACATGTTTTAAAACTGGTGCATTAGAACGTAAACTTTTTAATTTCTTCATTGCTTTAACATGAGTTTTAGTCCATTTAAATTTTCTATTTTTCCTAATTAAATCATACAACGGATTAGCTACATGGGCATAATGCGGAATCCAAATAGCATAAAATACACATGCTCCTAAGAAACGTCTAACCTCACTAATATTCTTACAAGTTTTAGATAATTTATTTATAGCGTCTACTTTTTGAGGATAAGGCCTACGACCATAGTAACCACATAAATGTCCTACAATTAAAACTTCATTGACGCCAAAAGCTAATTTTTCTATGGAAAAAGTTAATCCTACTTCTTCAAATCTTTTAAGTATTTTCTCACAATCTAAAATATGATTAGATACAAATTTCCTACAATCTAAAGAATCTAATGTTTCATCTTTTTCTTTTTCTTCACAGCCTTTAATATATCATCTATAAATGGCATAGTCACATTAGGAATAAAATCATGAAGAACCATATTCATTGCGTTCATCATATGTGCTACCGAATTTGTAGCTCCTTGAGGAAGAGTACACATACGAACTAATCCTAGAGGAGTCTTCATCGTAGTAATATCTCTACTCTCAGTAGCAAGCTGGAATTGGTCATAACCTGAATATAAATCACCCATAGGATAGATGGAATGCCCAACAAAAGCTTCAGCAAATTCTCCTACAATAGGGCCAGTTCCTACATTCCTAATTGTAACTTTATTTACGGGTTGTAAGTCTTGGATGAATCTAAGTTTACCATTCGTTTTAGGAACAGTAAACCATCTATTAGAATAAGGTGCGGAGGAAGGTTCTAAAATTTTCATATGCATCTTCTCCTTAAGTAGTTTCATTAGCTCATGTAAATGAGCCTTTGGAATTGGTATAGGGTGAAGATTCCAAGGTATATGGGCTACAATAAATATAATCATAGGAGATACTATTCTAGGGTCAACACATCCTATTTCATGAGGATAAAGAGAAAAAGATTTTTCATGTTTTCTTATCATTTCACAAAACAAGTCACGTTCAGTAGGCAGTAAAAAAGAATCTTCATTTCCTATTTTTATCAATTTAATAGTTTCATCAGTAAATTTATGTCCTATTTTTGAAATATCACGTAAGATGGGATCATTAGCTACTTGTTTTATTTTCTCATCACTTCCTTTAGGTAAAGCTTGAGCTACAGGTTTCACTTTTTTATCTACTATTTTATACTTTGTATTAATTTTAGCTTCATGAAAATCAAAAACAAATTTTAAAATTAAATCATATTCATTTAATGAGTTTAAAAGAATAACATGTAATAATTTCTCATCATGTAAGGTTTCATTAATTTCTTCAAATAAAGTAGAAGAAAGAGAAGTTTCAATTACATTTTCAATATTTTCATTTGTAGACATATATCCTTTATCTTTAAAATATTTATCATGTTTTTTTGGTATTTTCCTAGGAATATCTTTACTATTTAAAATTTGTAATTTTGAAGATGTAAAATAAACAGAAAAATTTTCTATTTAATGTACATATTTTTGTGAGATTTCAAACCAGTTACCACAGTTGTCCCGCTCAACAATGGTGTCTAGTAAAAATTTTGATCAAAGTATGTTCCAGAATCACTAAGAGGTAGATGACTCTCGTGCATCTTCTCTTGTGATCTGATAGGTGTTTTCCTAATTTTTTCTCTATTTCTAATATGGTTTGGGTTAACATTCCTTACTTGTAAGGATTATAAGTCATCTTTTGATCTAAAACTTGCATATGTTGAGCCGTCTTCCATTATTTTTGTTTCCATTCGAGTTTCACAGATAAAGGGTTGTCCTAAGATGATTTCATAAGAACAATTATCTTGTATGAAAAAGTGAAATGTTTCACTTATTCCACCTATTGAAATTAGAATGTTGGCACATGCTCCTAAAAGTGCACCACATCCGTTGTTTGTTGTTCTCATAATCCACCCATGCTGTTTATCTATAGGCCATCTAAATTTATCATATAATTCTTTTGATATTACGTTAATTTCTGATCCTGAATCTAGTAAAGCTAAAGCTGTACAAGAATTTTTCCTATCTCCTAAATTTACTTTGATCTTAGGTGTTCCCCTGGCCCAAAAACTCTTTTTGTAATTGCTTTCAGATTTTTCATATATATTATCTGGAAGAATTGGTCCTAAAAAATTCTTATTAACATATCCTTCACTTTCTTCCTCATCATCAAAGTAAGAAGGAAAGGAATCTTTAGAAATATGAGTTACATCTACATTGTCATGCATTTTAGTATCAGTATTTAATGGAAATCTTTTTCTTTTAATCATTTTAATAAAGTTATCTTTAAATTCTAATTTAGCTATAGTAAATAATTATTCAAGTGACATAGTCACTTGACTTTTTAAAAGAATATTATAGAGTATTTCTTTTGTGTCATTTTTTTGTTCAAGTTCTGACGTTAAAATAGCTTTTGGAATTCTTTTAGGCTTCTTGGTTTTTCCCTCATTTTTATCTGTTTCTTCATTAGACTTTGAATCTAATTCACTAGGTTTGTTTGATATCTCAGGTTGTTTGCCCTCCCTTATATCTCTTCTTTTTGGCTCATTTGGATCTAAATTTGTATTTTCATTAAATTGTACATTTTTAGGTTCTTTTCTCAATTGTTTTCTAGTTACTCTTTGATTAGTTTCATCTAAATCTTGAGTTTCATCTCTTTTTCTCTTTTCTTCCATATTTGCTATATGTGAAAAAATAGAGAAATTATCTATAGGTGAGTTGCATGCTGTTTTGTTCATTATATCATCTCTAGCTTTTATCAATGCTTCTATTGAATAATTTTTGGTTTCATTTGATGTTTCATCATCTAGATCACTTTCATCACATTCTAATCTAACCCTAGATGAGCTTCTTTGTGCTCCAGATATATTTTCATATAGTTTTTGCATAACACCTTTTCCCCAATTTACAGCTAGTGGGAGGTGGGTGCGGTAATCACATAGTTTTTTATCAATATCAATTACTAATTTTCTTTCTTTTGCCTCTTTTAAAGATTCACAGGCATAAGACATATGTTCAGTGGAGTCGCACCAAACACATCGTCGAGTGGGTGCACCTCTTCATTCATTATTCTGAGCTACTGGTTGATTCACTAAAGGTGCTATAGGTATAGGATTTATTTGTGGGGCATGAGTAAACTGAGGAACTAAAATTCTCCTATCTTGACTAGTTAAGGAATGAACTGTGTTTTGAAGTGTTGCCACTTCCTTAGTTATATTCGTATGCATCTGCATCATATTATCTATTTTATTAAATAATATCTCAAACTGTAACTCACTAGGAATTTTAGATGTTGATGCTTGTTCAGTTGAACTAGAGTTTATATTAATTTTAGGATTTTGAGTAGTTGGTCCTACTGTTGGAAAACTTAAATTCATATCATATAGTAATGATTGCCTCTATTTCATTTGTGCTACTACTTCTACTACTTGTTTTAGAACCGCCCTGTCCTCCGTTAAACCATATCTTTTCCTAGGTTCCTCTAGTCTTCTTTCTGCTTCACTTCTAATGTCTGTAGGTAAAACTTTTAGGAAATAAAGAACTATATCTGGAGTAAGTGCAGTCCTATCTTGCTCAGGCAATTATGAAAATCTCTTCATAAATTCTCCATGTAATTGTGTAAGAGATATTTGGGTTTTTGGAGTTCTAAGCCACTTCATAAATCCCTCCCTACTGGGTTGAATATAATCTTCTAAGTAAAATTATTTATGCATTTGTTTTTTAAATTCTTCCCACTCAAGTGCACTATGAGGTTCTATTACACTAATGGCTAAACCTATTGCAAGTCTTACTAAAAATGTTACCCATTTAGTTACTGATAAACCATGTAGTTTTGCTAGGTCTTCAAAAGTATCTAAATAATTAGTTGCGTTAACTCCAGTGAATTTCCCTTTTTCTTTTAGCATTGCTTCAGCTTCTTTTTGTCCTTGGGTTTCTGACATCATACTCCTAAATAATTCATCCATTTTATTATGAATGTTAGAACTAGACTTAAGTTTTTTAATATAATCCTTAATTTATTCTTGTACTTTAGTTTTTTGTTCTCTTACAAACTAATTAAATTGTTTGGTTCCAATTTTACTTAAGTTTAAAACCTTTAAACAATTCTTGAAAAATAGATACTAATTTTCAAATAAAAATTCTTATTGAATTTTCAAACTAAAATCGTGCTAATCTAATAATCCTTAATAATTTAATGAAAACTAGATACTAACTTTTCAAATAGATTTCTTTTTGAATTTTTCAATTAAAATTGTACTAATCAAACAATCCTAAATAGATACTAACTTTTAAATGAGAATTCTTTTTGAATTTTAAATCTAGCAATTCCTAATATTTTAATGAAAAATAGATTCTAACTTTCAAATGAAAATTCTTCTTTTTTTTATTTTAAATCTAACAATTCCTAATATTTTAAGTTCTCCTAAAGTCCTACTTAACTAGCAACAAACAGATTAAAGTTTAGAAAATATACCTGACAGTTGATGCAAAAGCTAGAGTGCATGTGAATTTTCAAATATACATTTGTTGAGCAATAAATGCCTAATACAAAGAATCTAAGTGTTGTGTGTGCAAACATATTTCTTCAAGTACTTGATGGTAAGGGTGAAGAGATGAAGTTCACTACTTGCCTATTCCTGTGGAGGCGCTCAGAGCATAAGCTCAGCCCTCAACAACCAGGGAATTACAAGGTTTGTAATTTCCACCTCTACAAGATGACCACCTCAACCTGCTGCAACCACGTAGCCTAAACCAAGCTAATGCATATTCAAGAAAAGGAAAAGAGTTTATACCAGTCCTGCTGTGCCGTCATTCACGTTGGGTTCAAATGTGGGAGCGATTCATGATGAATGGTGGATCAATTCAATCGTCTCGCTAATGGCGCACACAGGGTGACTATGCAGAACAAGTATAACTTTTTCCTATGGTCCGTAAGGCAAAGCGTTCCTATATCTTTCCATTGCGTCTAAATAGGATGGTAAGATTAATTCCTCACTAACTACTTGATCTTTAATGATTTCAGTTTCGTTTAAATCTTCTTGGGAATTATCAATGTTTCTAGTTATGGATGGTGGGAAAAGATCTTCACTATTTTCAGTACTAGGTGGAACAATGGAAATTAATGGTAAAGTTCTAGATAATCTACAATCAAATTCACTTGAATGCAAAGTTTCTTCTACAATCTTATCTTTAACTAGTTCTTCAATTTCAACTGGTCTAGGAAATAGTAATTCAAATGTAGATGGAGGTAAAAAGGTATTACTAGATGAAGCCTCTTTAGACATAAAAATGAAATGAAACTAGATTAATGATTGATTTCCTATACAAAGCTATAAGATTCTGTTCATAAAATGATATCCTATACAAGCTAAACAATAGATTTTAGCTAATTAAATTCTTCCACACTTCAAATCTTCAGTTTGTCTTCAAAAGGGTTGCATATCATCTAAAAAATCACATGAGCTTGTGAATACGACTCCCCTCTTTATATAGATGAGAGTAACCCACCATAGCCCACATTTTCCCTAAGATAACTGATCCATGCAGCCTACATTGACTCCTCTTTAACTCAACAACACTCAACAAGAATTTAGGTGTGGGATTTTTTCTCTATTTGAATTTCCAGGAATACACACCCTTTACAAAAATAAATATTCTCTTGACCATCCATTTAGCATTTAATAATTACAACCCTTCAATTCCTTTTTAGTTATTTAATCACTTTTAGAATAAATAAAACCCTTAAGATTACATTAAATTAAACGCATCAATTAATTTAATTGTAACCATAACCTTAGTGAAAATAATGATAATTAATAATTAACATATTTTATTTGAAATATTTTGCTAAGGTTCCATTTATTATATTTACCCTATTTATTAACTCATTTATAGACTAAAACCTACTTAATTAATCTCTTAACCATAGGTTTACCCTTCAACTAACTTCAAATCATGATTTTTAACCCCGACTAACCCATAAACTAATCCTCTACCCTTTCATAATCCTCTAGATTTATTAATTAACCCTTAATTAACCTTGAATTTAAGCTTGAACCCTATAAAACATTTTCAAAACCTACATTTAACCCTTAAATACCCTTGAATTATCTTTCAGAATTTAGATAAACTCTTGACTAACCCTTGTTTTTTCATCTATACCCATAATTGTTTTAGAAAACACCTAGATAAATACTTCCCATCTTGATATTAATCATCAAACTTCTTGTCCTGCAAAAATTAAAATCAAACATTAGTCAAAATTATCATAAATTAACCAAACTTATTCCAATCAATTAATCTTTTAATTTTAGTAATATTTTAAGAGTAATAAATTCTTCCCGACACCGGTCCAGAGAAAGTTCCTACAAATACTTTCTAATTTGGCTAATTCTTGATTCTTCGATCTCCAGCAAGAAAGAAAGTATATGATTGAGGATATGAGGAACGTGTTGATCACCATGGCCCATGCCAGCAAGATAGATTTGCGAACCCCTCTAGGAGTTAAGTTTATTATTAAGTCTAGCGAGGACCCAAGCCCACCTTTGTTCCAGAGCAACACGAAATCCCAAGGGGATACACTCTTGACCAACACGGGGCTTGCGATGCTCTTTTTAATCTTGATAGATAGAGGTGAAGTCAAGAAACCTAGACTTCCTGGCTGCGAAGAGAGTCAAATTTTAATGGAGCCATGCAACGGCCCCAACCAAAGAGGTTACTTCTTTTTAAATTAAGAGTTTTGAAAAGCTTAAACTCCACAAAATCACGATTGTGCTCCCATGATGGAGGCCCAATCCAATAGAATGAAGGCAAAATTAGCTAGTTCCTTGTCAAACGCAATGGTTAGTACCCTATCAGTCATAGTTCCCTGTCAGTCGGTTGGTTCCCTGTCATTCGGTTGGTTCCCTGTCAGTCGTAGTTCCCTATCAATCGTCGACAGCAATCACATGATGGACAAGCCTTGAATCACTCGAAGAGCCACCTAGAACTGCCATCCAGCCTAGTCCATCGTGATCTGTAGTCCAGTCCGTCCAAACCAACGCACACACATTGCAAACCCTATCCATCATCACCCAGTCCAGTCCGTCACCTACTTCTTAAATCTATCGCCTATAGCTCATAGCTCATCCCATCGTCCACAGTTCAGCCCGTCACCTACCCTATGGACGAGCCTTCAATCACTCGAAGAGCCCGTCGCCTAGTTCGATGCACACACATCGCAGTCCGTCACCCATAGTTCAGTCCGTTGCCTACCATCAACTCATACAGTTCAGTCCGTCGCCTGCTCTCTGAGAGTTGGCTAGATGGCCAAACCTACAATTAATTACAAAATCATTAGAGAGATTTCAAAGAAATCTAATAACCTTTTTTTTTCCCTCATGGGAGCACATTTCCTTCGGATCTTTTTGTTCTGAAAAGAACAAACGCAATATGGTGTCAAATGAAAGGGCACTTCTTACAGTTGAAATTTCCTTTACCTAAAAAGGGAACGGATTTTTTTAATTTACTACTCTTGTGGATGGTTCTCAAAGTTGTGTTCACAAATTTCTTTCCATATAATCCAAAAAGATTCTCCCTAAACCGAATTCCCCAACGCAACAAAGCAACCAATTTCTTCTCCAAGTAGAGCTTGTTTCCTATTAATTGTACTCTAAAAACCCAAAAGACTCGCCACGGCCTTCCAAACTGATAAAATCATTGGACAAAAAAACAAGAGGTGTCCCAAGTCTTCTCTACCATGCAAGCGTCAATTACACCATGGATGGGCCCTGAAAGTTTGTTAGGTTTAACATTACTCAAAATTTCTTAGTGGATAATTTGACACATCAATAATATTTAAGAAAAATTTAATCAAGGATGCAACATGACCATGAACTTAAAGAAAATACAATATTGAATATCCATAAATGATTTAAGACACTCATGGATTGTACTAATGATATTAAACATTTTAATACTTAATAATTCTTGAACTAGATTATATATATAGATTTGACAGTAAAGGATTGTAGCATGTGTGGTAATGGTGGCCATTTAGGTTGGATTTCTGCAACATGATTTGGGTGACTAAGGCAAGTTCTATGAGCCCTTTTCCTTCTTAATTGTAAAACGATAGTGGTGCACTTTTTTTTTGCATATAAGATAGTATGTGGGATCAATATTGAAGTAGAGAGGTGTTTAGTTCCAAATATGCATGGAGTGGGAATAAGTTTTTAGAAAGTGTTGTGATGCTTATGTTTCCTCTTCTCTTAGCTCATTCTCTACATATGTGTTGAATTCCATGCGCCATATGTATTTCAATTAGATTCATATTTGTCTTCTAATTAGCCATAAAGGTGAATCGACAAGCATGTCCATACTCCTAGTGTCTTCTTGCTTGAATTGATCATCTTGGTATGATTTCCTACAGTCTTTGGATGATTTCCTACGGTCTTCCCCAAATTCAATAAAGAGTTCTAAGAGGAATTTTATGCAATCATGGTGATATATTCTCAATGTTTCCAAAAGATCATCCTTTTCATCTTCATCATCTTCTTCTTTTCCTGACTATGCTAGTTCTCAAGAATTGTAGATAAGCTAGCTCAACACTTTGATTATGCTTAAGTTCTTCAAGTTCTTGAGGTACCAAAAGGGGAATTTCCCAATATTGTGCCTTAAAAAACATCTACACTTGCTCCTCCTTTGCTTGGAATTCGTCTTTCATCATTTTCCATTTTTTGTGGAATTAATCTTTGCTTTTATCCTGTCATGTTTTACCCATTTCTACTTTTTTTTCTAATTTCGGCAAGATTGTTTTGCAACATTTCATTGTGAATCCATTCCATGGATAATTGAGCTTTAGCAAAGTGGTACTATTCTTGTTGAGCTTTCAAATTTCTTAGGTTTTCTTCATGAGTACTTACTTCTTCCTCAAACATTTGGGCATGTATGCATATGTCACTACAACATATCGACCGTATTCTGAGGCTTTTATCGAGGAAATTGAACGAGTGCATCATCGGTATAAGCATAAAAAATACCAACACCCACATCGATGCCTATAGTGGGTGTATCGTAGCGCATACTAGCGCCCGCTGGGTGTATCGACGCTTATTTCGATGACCTCGCTAGAAGTAGCGTCGCTTATACCGACGACCATATCTGCAAATTTTTTTTTTTGGGGCAGAGCATGTTGTGTTTTGTTACAACAACATTACCATGATGTTGTTTAGCAAAAGACAATACACTCTGCCCAAAAAACCGATTACATGTGATGTGTACTCTAATGGCAACCAAAATATGATTTCATAAAGCAAAATATTATTGAACACAAAAGAGATAATCAGAATGAACCATGAACCATGTACATAAAAAGTTATATATTTCATAAATGAAGCATGTACAAGAGTGTGGCAAACCACTTTCATATATGAGGCTTTTACAAAATGTAGCAAAGCACTGCTGGTGTCACTCTAGCACAATGGTGAGTACCAACGTGAGGAGATACACCTCATAAATGTCAATCCGTGGAGACGTGAGGACCGGTATGAAGACCGTGAGCAAGTGATGGCACAAGTGCGTGAGTGAAAGCACACAAGCATGCACACACATACACACACACGCGCACAAAGTAAGAGCAAGGAGTGGAACAATGGAAGATCTTCGATTATACAAGAGCTCTCTTACAAAGCTGAAATCTACAACAAGCTAACGTCAAAAATGAGCTCTCCAGCCCTTTTTATAGTTTTTTGAGAGGTTTTGGCCCTGTCCAGACCTAGTGTCCGGCCTAGTTAAAAAATAGGTTCCAGGGCTTATTTGAGGGCTCAAACGGAGTCTAAAAATTATGAAAATTGGTAGGATGGTAGTTCTCATACTCCTCAAGCTCGAGGACTCCTCGGCTTGAACAAAATGGAGTTACAAAAATGGAAAATGGTATTTACAATGATTTTTAGTGATGAAAATCACTATTTTTATAGGGATTTCTTCTGAAAATTTGACAGGTGCTTCTTGGAGCTCCATACTTGCTCCTTGTTCTTGTGTGTCCACTTCGTTGATGCACTTCCATGCTTTGTCCTTGACCTTGAGCTTCAACACTCCCCCCCCTCTTGAGTCTGTCGTCCCTGACAGAACCTTATTGTAGAGGTCGTTCCATGTAGTATGTTGAGAGGTACCGTCCTTTACGTCCAACAGGGGCGATCCATCTTCCCAATGTAGCCTGGTCGTTTGTCTGGTTCTTCACTTTGCCACTGCTAGCTCTTGCAGTTTGTAGTCCCTTTGTACGTACTTCTGCCTTGTATTCCATCTTCATGGTGCATTTGTGAGCTGTCCAAAATGGCTAGTTGCTCAAAGGAGGTGGTCAATGGTGATTATGAGCAACTCTCGACGGTGGATGGCTTCCTTGCTCTTGTAGTGGTCACCGTGATGTCCTCTAATTCTTCCAAAGATGGCTTTCATAGTTTTCATGCCAAGTACTTGTAACACATAATGGATGATGGGTAAGTGCATTAGTGCATGGATTGAACAAAATATGTGCCTTGTGCATGGCCTTGTAATGTGGCCCTACGTATGCGTACTTGGAAAATGCATGGCAAGAAGTATGGTGCAAGAGATTGGGTCTTGAGCTAAGTGCTCAAGGGTATGCTGACGAAGAGGTTTCCTAATCTATCATGGTTATAGTGTTGTTGAAGCATACACGTCTTACCATGGTGAAGGGTCCGTTGATCTTCATCTCTTCGTGTTGTAGTTCCATCATGGTGTTTGACCATCGGCTTGTCCTTTTTGTTGATGGATGTCCTTGCTGAAAGTTTGCTGATGATCATTTTCAAGCACAGTCTTCTTCTTTGCCTCTTTTTTTTTTTTTGGTTGTTGCACGATGGCATCAAACAAGAAGAAAGAGGTTAGTATCAATAACATATTTTGCATGTGAAAATTGTGTTTCATGTGCCTGGGATTTCTCAATTGTGTCTATGCACGGCCATGTAAGGTGGCCCTATATTGATGCATACTTTGGAAATGCATGACCTGAATGGTGCAAACGACTGGGTTATGCCAAAGGCACATGGTTGCTGCTGGTCGAGGCTTTTGATGTTATTTGCATACTTGATGAAATCGTTGATTGGAGGTGTCTATTGGATTCGAAATGATGTAATCCTCCGGATTGGAACCCATCTTGGAATAGGGTTTGGTACTGTAGAGATCACCTCAGGCCACTTCATCTTTGGATGCTTTCCAAACTTTGGTATCTCGTGTGGTTGGCCTTTTGGTTCTGTGGATGTTGTTGGTGCTTTTGGCTTCCAAACCCATATCCTTGATGATTGCCTGCTTACTTTTGCAGAAGGGTTGAGTTTATCTTCGTTTGTTCTTTGTGTTTTGTTCTTACCCTTTGCTTTCCTTGGCTTCCTTGTTGAGACCTTTTGCATGGTAGGGAGCATAGGCCGTTGTGTATGTAAGAGCTTCTTGGGCACCCACATCTGTAATCGCCCGTATTGAGCTGTAGCTAATTTTTTAGGCACCCAAATTTGTTGGATTCTTCGTGCTTGAGCCTGTCGTAGGTGCTTGGTCCTTCTTTTTTCATGGTCGATCTGGTTGGGTGGGAATCTTTGAGGCAACATCGATGGTTGCACTCCTTTCTTTACCCAGATCTGCTTCATGCCCATAACTTCTTTCTTCTTGAAGGCTCTTTGTCTATTTGATAGATTGGCTATCTTGCACTGTTTTGTTTGCTTCTGAGGTTGAACTAATGTGGATGCTTTACTCTTTTCAAAAGAAGAAGGTTCTTCTTGCCTTTGCGACTGTCCTTCCATGATTGTGTCCGTCTGGATCATAGAGCTTTTGACATTTACAACATCTTGTTCGAGAAGATTAGCCTTAGAGGAAAGAAGAGAGCTTGTGGTGTCTTGGTCAGTGGCCATGCAATTCTCCAATTCTAATGTAATGCATTGTTCATGTGCCCAAACATGAAGAAGTTGACTTCTTAGGTTCAAGTTGACAGCATGGTCGTAAATCCAATCTTGACCCAAGACAAGTGGCTCTGTGAGGTCCTCATCCTGACACACTAGCATTTTGACTTTCATTGGAACATCGTGAAGGTAAATGGGAAGTTCCACCTCGCCCAAACAAGGGGTTTCCACACCTCCCAATCCTATGAGATAGGCTTCTATGGGCTTGATGTCCAATTGCAGGTCTTGGCAGTATGAAAGTCTAACTGCACTAGTGGCTACACCTGAGTCAACCAATGCTCTCATAGTTTTTACACTCTTTCCTTGTCCTACCTCTTTAGTCACAAAGGGCCGTCGATCAATTATTTGAGAAGTAGTTATGCCCGATTTTTGGCACATGTCCATGTGATATTTTGGAGCTTTTGTGTTGATATCTAGGCCTAGCCACCGTAGCTTATTTCTTGTGATGCGCTCTCTCGCCTCTGCTTGTGCTTCTTCTCTAACCCTTAACTCCTCTTCTTTTCGCTTCTTAGCAGTGTTGAGTCTCATGAGCATTTCCTCTGTAAGAGGTTCTTGATATAACTTGACTCGGCATCCACTAATATAGTTTGGTAGGATATCACCTTCTAAAGTGGCCAATTGAACTGCACCGCTAGTGGAGAGTCTATTAATGATCATGGGTCCATATCCTCGTTTCTCCAATTTGCGGGCATGTTGCTTTAGCGTATAAACTAGCACTAGATCTCCTTCCTTCAATCCTTTATCCTTTACATGGGCATCAAAGTATGCCTTTTGCCTTTTCTTTGCAGCATAAATGCCTGCTACTGCCCGTAGCCTCGTCTCACCTAAGCGTTCTAGATCAAAGATCCTGGAAGATAACTCATGTCCATTCCACTCATGCTCTTGTGCTACTTTCAAGGCTGGGATTAGGAAGTCCAATGGTAGCACGGCATTCTGTCCAAAGACCATCTGAAATGGGGTAGCATTGAGTACCGTTTTGTAGGCAACTCGGTATGCCCAAACAACATGATGAAGTTGTTTGTCCCAATCAGAGCGTTTATTATTTACAAGTTTTGTCAATACGTTACATAGGATCTTATTCGTGCTCTCGGCTTGTCCGTTAGCTTGTGGGTAATAGGGGGCAGACTTCTTATGTATCACCATGAATTCTTGAAGGAGATTTTCAATGAACTCATTCAAGAAGTGCGTACCTCTATCACTAACCAACTCTATTGGTAACCCATATCTAGTGAACACATTTTCGAATAAGAACTTAGCCGTCGTTTGAGCATCATTCTTTGTCGTGGCTTTTACTTCCACCCACTTTGTAAGGTAATCTGTGGCTACAATAATGTATTTATTCTGCATGGGAGTTTCTAGCTGGGGGGTTGATGGGACCTACAAAGTCTATACCCCACTTTGAAAATGCACGTCCTCCCATCATTGGCCTTAAAGGCATCTCGTCTTTTCTTATCGGATATTGGGCACGTTGGCATGAAGAGTGGGCCACCAAAGTCCTGAGAATAGAATGGTCTTAATTACTCTGTCAGGCCCAAAGTGTCCACCTGCAGCACCGCTGTGTGCAGTTTTTAAGACTTTCAAATAGTCTGATTCATGAACGCACAGTCTTAGGTAACCATCCTTGCCTCTTCGATATAGGTTGTCTCCTACTAAGGGATAGTCTTGAGCCTCTTGCTCCATGCTCCGTTTTCTTGCAAGACTAGCCTGATTGGGTAATGTTCTCGATCTCATGAACTCAACCAATGGAGCACTCCAATCTGGGATTAATGACACATGATAAAGAGTGGCATGCTCCACTGGGGGTCTCTTCTGGCACACTGGACAATTCTGGATCCACTCCTGTATTTCTTTGTCCATGCTAGGCCAATACACTCCTAAACATTTTAGATTTTGCAATGTTCGTTGTTTAGGGTAGTGATTTCCTAGCAGTCCCTCATGGGCTTGTTGCAACCAACTAGTATGTTCATCGTCCTCGACACAACAAGCTAATACGCCCTCGGCATCTTGCTTGTACATACTTCCGGCCAATATTTGATACTTTTGTGATTTTACAATTTCTTCTTTGCTTGTCTTCACATTTTTATTTGCAGGCCCGAAGGTTAGGACTGGTACCAACTTATTTGCCCATTTAGGAATAACTTCTAAATTGAATAGATAAGCATCAGGCAATTCATCAGACACTCCTTGCGGTGGCTCTCCTGAAGTGATGTGAGAAAGATGGTCTGCCCTAAGATGGGTTCTACCTTTCCTGACAACAACTTCAAAGTCATATTCCATTAGTAAGAGGAACCATCTCACCAAGCGGCCTGTATTGCAAGGTTTATTGACCAAATATAGTAAAGCTTGATGATCAGTGAAAAACTTGAACTTATTGGCCAATAAATAGTGTCTAAACTTTTTCACAGCGTATACCATGCCTAAGCCTTCTCTCTCCGTTGTGGTATAATTTTGTTCAGCTGCATTTAATTGCCTACTAGCATATGCTATCGGCAAATCTAGGTTTCCTTCACCTGTGGGTTGTGCTAGCACACATCCTATTGCATGATTGGAGGCATCTACATGGACATGAAAGGGTTTGCTCCAATCCGGAGTGGTCAATATTGGTGCTGTGCACAAACGTCTTTTCAGCTCGTTGAAGGAATTCTCGCATTCTTTGTTCCACTCAAAATTTGTTAACAACCCATAAAGAGGTTTAGCTATGATGGCATACATGTGGATAAACCTACGGTAATATCCACAATGGCCCATAAAGGCTTGTACCTCTTTAACATTTCTTGGTCTTGGCAGCTCTGCTATCGCTCTTATCTTGTCTTCATCTGTTGAAATTACATTCTTAGAAACAATGTGACCTAAGATCTTACCTTGTCGTACCATGAACACACACTTCTCTGGGTTCAGACACACTCGATAATCTCTACACTTGTTGAAGATTTGTCTGAGCTCAGGAATGTGGTATCTTCTTTGTTGGGAATGAGCACATAAGTCATCCACATATACGTCTAAGTTCTTTCGCAAGAACTCTTTGAAGACATGACACATGAGCCTTTGAAATGTTGCAGGTGCATTGGTGAGACCGAATGGCATCACACGAAATGCAAAGATTCCCCATTCTGTGGCGAAAGCCGTTTTGTGTTGATCTTCTGGGGCAATGGCTACTTGATTGTAGCCCGAAAATCCATCAAGGAAGCTATAAACTTCCTTGCCTGCGACACGCTCCAATAAATGTTCAGTGATTGGAAGTGGATAACTATCTCGAATCCTAGCAGCATTAACTTTTTTAAGGTTAATACACACTCGCAATTTTCCATTCTTCTTGGGCACCACTACAATGGGGGACACCCATTCAGTATGCTCAATCTCATATATGAATCCAGGTTCAATCAGCCTGTCAATTTCTTCTTTTATTTTAGCAGCATAAGTGTCGTTATATGTGTAGGGCTTTTGTTTGGTGGGCTTGGCATCAGCGGTCATCGGAATCGTATGAGAGCAAATCTTTGGATCTACTCCTTTCAAGTCTCTATAGTGCCATGCGAACACATCCCTATATTCCCTTAATAGAGCTACAAGCTCTGCTTCTTCTTTTGCACTTAGGTCATCTCCTATGTACGTACATCGTTCTTCGTTCCCTTCAATGGTCACTACAATTTTTTTGGTCTTTTCTTTATTGTCATATGCTTCTCCTATAATGGCCTCTCTCTTAGGCATCCGTACCAAAATTTTTCGGTCTTCCACTTCATATTTCTTGAAATTTTCTGGTACTTCAAACAATGATTCTTCCTCTTCTTGTTTCACTACTTTTCTTTTCTTTTTCTTTTGACCTCCTTCACTTTTTTCCTTTGAATTTATCGTTTTAATACTCGTGAGGGGTTCTTCTTCTTTTTGGGTTAACACTCCTATGTCTTCTAAATAGTGTTCCTCTGAGTCAAAGTAAGTATCCATCACAATGGATTCTAGATCATCGTCATTCTCTTCTTCTTCTATGAACTCACTAGGATCACACTCTTCCAACAGGGGTTGACACATGAACACTAAAATATCATAACCCTCCTCATCACAATGAGGTGTCCATTGTTCTTCATTGACTGCAATGTCCATGGTGGCTAAGATTTCTGCCCAACCATGAGGCTCAAATTCCTCATCTGGAAATATCATCGGTGCATAGGCTGGGTCTTTTATTGGTCTATCTCCTAGGGGAGTTCCATCTTCTCTTGCTTTTAGACGCTTTTCCTCTTCCTCTGCGACCTTGCACATCCACAAGTGAGTATCTTCATGCAGCCAGGATGGATCAGGTGAACTCCCAGAATGCACAGAGATAGAATCTTCTTTCGCTTTGTGGATAGGATTCTACTGTAGGGGTGGTACATCTCGGAAGGTGTAATCCTTCAAATTGACCTTGGTGGTGACCCCTAAGTGCTGTAAGTACAAGGAGTTGGTTCCCCAATCCTGTACTATTTGCAATTGTCGTAGGAAGGGTCTTCCTAGGATCATCTCGTAGACATTATTTTTTTCAAAGTCACATATAGCAAATGTATGTTCAAACTCTACACCACAAGTGGTTAGAGTTATCCCTTCGAGCAATCCTAGAGGTCTTTCAAAATGACCATCTTCCATTTGAAGCTTCATTCTAGTTGGTCTTCATGTAGGTTTGCCCCATCGCTTCCACAAGGAGGTGGTTGCAATAGCAACACCAGCACCTGAATCTACGATTGCTTTGGTTGTGTAACCTTGATAGGTGATCAGAAGATAAGTATTACCTTCTTCACCTTCACTCATGTCTCCTATCTTGTCTAGAGGTATCTCTGGAACTTTTTGCTTAGAGCTTGCTTTGGGCATAGTGGACTCAAGTTCTGGAACTTGATCCTTCACATGATTCCATAGCTCAGGTTTTGCTTTGAGCAGCTCTTCTACCGTGAGATGGCAATGAACCTTGGTGTTCTTCACGACGTCTGTGTTTCTTGGAACCACTGAGTCTTCATTTCTTACCAATATTGTGGGAGCTCTGATTTGAAGAGATTCAGATTCCCATGGGCGTGGAAATTGAGGCAGTTCTTCTAGGGTATTAGATTCAAAATCTAATCTTTCATCTTCTTGTTGTTCTGCTTCATCTTCGTAAATAGATGGAATGTCTTGGGGAAATTGATCATGAAGATCATCAATCTCAGGAATAGGAGGGGAATTAACCTTCTCCTTGGCCCATTTCTCTTCTTGTATTTCCCGCAAGAACTCTTGAGAGTATTGTTGAATTGAAGGAGGTATTCCAGCATCCGTGGAATTAGGAACATAAGCTCCCATTGGTGGTGAGCTTCCTCTTCCAATAACTGGTTGAGCCTGTGGAGGTAAAGAAACTTGTGGTTTGGTTACCAACTGCTCCAATCTTTCTAGTAAGCCTTGGAAATGCAAATCTGATTTGACAGAGTTTGTCTGATTGAACTTTTGACTAGTCTCAAGTATAGCTTGAGCTTGTTCCACCATTTTCATGCACATTTTCATCCGTTCAATCTCTAAATCTGCTCTAGGGTAACTCTTGTCTAGGTTTGCAGCTGTTGGCCCTTCTTGAAGTCGAGCCTGGTAGGCTTTGAACATCATGTCCAAGCTTTCTGGGGTTGGATCTGCAAGAACAGACCCTGGTTGTGGGTTATTTACAATGGGTGGTGAGGTGGGATGAAGCAAAGTGGATGGAGCTTCAGCATGCGAGGGGCTTTGAGATGCAATGTCTTCTATTTTTGTTTTGGCATCTTTTAGACTTTCTTCTATTTCAGATATCTTTTTGTTCCACTTGCGATTAGCCTTCTCTCTGGTATCCTTCCATGTTCTTGGTTTCCTCTTACTAGGTTCTCCTGACTCACTTGACTCCGATTGCTCAGATGGTTTTGCTTGTTGTGCAGCCTGTGCCCTAGTAACTGCCTGTACAGGAGCCACATTACTGCTACTTGAACTCGAATCTGCCACTAAGCCTACCACGTTGATGGGTGTGACCTTGGGTGCACTAGAGGGATTCCTGGGACACTCTCTAGGAAGATGTTCCTTGCCGCACTCAAGACAAAAGCCTTGTATTGTGATGTTTTGTCCTAGTCCCAAAGCTGGTTGGTGGGGACATTCACGAATGAAATGATCGCCCTGACATCTAAAGCATGGTCCTCTAGGGGCTTGTGGTCTTACTTGTCTCAATTGGGGCCTAGGATTTGGATTCGTATACATGACGTTGGAGTATTCTGGCTCCCAATTTTGTTCCATAGGTGGTGTCTCATATTGATACTGAGAAGTCTCGCTTTGCTCAGGTGACTCTATATAATAAGCATGTGGACTATCTTCATGGAAGTAGTCTGAACCATGAGCGTGAGAATCATTTTCTGAGACCAATGGGGTTAGTGGCACCAATGCTCTATTAGGATTCTCCTCCGCCATCGTATATTTAACTGGGATCACATTGGCAGGAGCTGGCGGTTGGTTTCCTAGGACTGGTTGTGGCCTATATGGTGCCTGATATTGCTGCTGGTATTGAGGTTGATATTGTTGTGGCCTATAATATGGCTGTTGGTACTGATTCTGATACCTACCCTGCTGGTAAGGTTGCTGATAATTTTGTCTAACAGCCTGCCCGTTATAGGGACAATCTTGGGTCGTATGATTTGTATATTTCCTCTCAATGGTGCAATATAGAGCATTAGGGTTTCCTTGGGGTTGAGTCGTCAACGGGCAAACATTAGCCATGTGATCTCCTCCACATGTATAACATCGCTTCAACTGAAGTGACCCTTGGCATTTGTCTATTTTGAACTCCTAGCTTTTTGGCCACTTGCTCAGCTATCTCATCTATCTCAGTGGAGGTTCTAGAGGTATGACTTGTAGCACTATCAGAGTCCTTATAGAGTTTGGATAGTCCTAACTCCTCACGCAAGTTGTCTTCTATGTCAATGCATATCCGTACACACTCTTCTATGGATCTAGGCTCTTTCAAGTATACATATCACCTTAATTTTGTGCTCAATAGGCCATCTAAAAATAGTGCCACCTGTTTGGCTGATGTGGGTAATTCTGGTACAGGGCATCTTTCCAAGTACTGTCTAAACCTTCTTCCTGCAAGTCGCACTATTTCTTGGGGTGTCTGCTTGAAGCTATGGATCAAGGATGATGTGTTATGTCTGATACCACTTTTGGAAAATTCCACAATGAATTCTTCTAGCAGCTGACCTATCTCTCTATAGTTGCGACTGTTTAGAGGTTAAACCAAGCTAAGGCAGTAAATCTCCAAAAGGCTTCCTCCGTTTCTCTATTCACGAATAGATCTATGCTTTTGTTATCTTGAGGAATCCATTCTGGAGTGATCACTCTAGTCAAGACTGACTTACCTCTAGGGGTCTTGGGTTCTCCTCCTAGGTTCCCTTTCTCTAGGTCTCCTATCTCATTCTCAGGAATGATACTTCCAAACTCATATGTCCTATCTGGTAAGTTGGTAACCACATACATTGTTCCTTCCTTATCAATGTAAGCACCCTCTTCAAACTTGACCACTGGGTGTTCAAGTCCAAAGGGTTGGTCAGGATTCTTGAGTTGAACCACTGATCGTCTTAGACCATCCTCATAGATGCGAGCACCTAATTGGTTGGTCCTGATATACTCCAATTGGGTCTTATAGGGACCTTCTGGTGTCTGTAAACAGGCAGTGCCTGAGCTACGTGTGGGTCTTTCCATGCTAAAAGACATTTCCGAGTCACTGGTTTCTGAACTTCGTGTGTAAGGATAACCACTAAGCTGTTGAGCCCAAGACTTGGCTGTATGGTTGACACTAGCCTCAGATGACCTAATGCTTTGTCTATCCTTGCCTAAGTGTCTGCCAGATCTCAGGTTCATAAGCCTTGGCTTTTAGTCCCAAAGTTCTCTTATATTGCTCAAAATCCTTTGGAACACCTTGGTTTTCCAGTTTTCCTGAGGGTCAACTTCAAAATACCCTATCGAATAATCCTGGTATTATTTTTACCGTAACCAGTCGATGTTTTGGTTGTACTCCCCACGAGCTTTCCAACAAAACCAAAATTACAGTAAACGGATTTCGTATGAGAAAGTTATGCCAGTTCAGGGTTTTGGGGGTTAAAACAGGGAAATAGGGCCTCTCAGGAAATGCTTCAAATCAGGCGATACACGACATTTGTAGGACACGATACTTGATACTTGAGGAACTCGATACACGATACTTGGTATGTATCGCGATACTTGAAGTAGGCGATACTCGATCTTCAACAAGTATCGCGAGCAAACTCCACGATACACGATCTTTGATAGGTATCACGATCGCTGTATAACGATACACGATACTTGACTATCACGATACTCGGGCAAAACGATACTTAGCTCAAGACGATACACGATCAGTAACAAGTATCGCGATCGAAACGATACACGATACTTCTCTTGTCATGATACACGACATTTGAGAAATATCCCGATACTTGATGTCCACGATACTCGATCTTTGAACCAAACGATCGACGATACCTGAACAAAACGATACGCGATCTTTGGTAAGTATCGCGATCTCTAAGTAGCGATACACGATACTTAAGCCAAACGATACACGATCGCTGGTGAATATCGCGATCTTTGATTAAAACGATCTCTGGGCGAAACGATACACGATACTTGCCAAGTATCGCGATCTTCCTGAGACGATACACGATACTCGGACAATAACGATACTCGATATCTGGTTCACAACGATACACGATACTTATCAAGTATCACGATCGATATATCATGATACTCGATACACGGTAGGTATCGCGATCGGTGACAGAACGATACACGATCTTTGCAAGTATCGCGATCTTTGGAACGCGATACACGATATCTGGGAAATGTCGCGATACTCAACCACAAGAGATTCACGATACTTGTCAAGTATCACGAAACCTCAACCGCGGAAAAAACACGATACTTGGATTTTTTGGAGTCCAAATTCAAAAAGTTTTACAAATATGAGTACCTTGTGTCCTCCTTGTCACTCCTATGTGTCTGTAGATGCAAAATCTTCCTTCAAACCCACGATATTGCACTCACGATACTTGGAGCAGGTTTCGTCACGTTTGGGGCTGTTCACTCAGATTTTTCAACTATTTTGGTGCTACTTCTTTAGCGCCTCTGTTCTGCACCCTCTCTAAGCTTCTTGCTCACAACCACAAGTAAAAACAAGGTGAATGTACTCTAAAAAATGGAAAAAACTGAGAAGATGAAGGCGGGTGGACATGGTGATGATGATGACGATGAAGAAGAAGGAAAATTCAAAAAATGAATTGAAAATGATGATTTTTTTACCTTCCAACGTCGCTACTCTACGTCTTACCGTCACACGCTCGTTCTCCAAGCTCTCTCCCCGGCAACGGCGCCAAATTTGGTGTCACTCTAACACAATGGTGAGTACCAACGTGAGGAGATACACCTCATAAATGTCAATCCGTGGAGACGTGAGGACCGGTATGAAGACCGTGAGCAAGTGATGGCACAAGTGCGTGAGTGAAAGCACACAAGCATGCACACACATACACACACACGCACACAAAGTAAGAGCAAGGAGTGGAAGAATGGAAGATCTTCGATTATACAAGAGCTCTCTTACAAAGCTGAAATATACAACAAGCTAACCTCAAAAATGAGCTCTCCAGCCCTTTTTATAGTTTTTTGAGTGGCTTTGGCCCTGTCCAGACCTAGTGTCCGGCCTAGTTAAAAAATAGGTTCCAGGGCTTATTTGAGGGCTCAAACGGAGTCTAAAAATTATGAAAATTGGTAGGATGGTAGTTCTCATACTCCTCAAGCTCGAGGACTCCTCGGCTTGAACAAAATGGAGTTACAAAAATGGAGAATGGTATTTACAATGATTTTTAGTGATGAAAATCACTATTTTTATAGGGATTTCTTCTGAAAATTTGATAGGTGCTTCTTGGAGCTCCCTACTTGCTCCTTGTTCTTGTGTGTCCACTTCCTTGATGCACTTCCATGCTTTGTCCTTGACCTTGAGCTTCAACAACTGCCATATAAGAATCAAATACAAAATTCTGGTGCACCACTGCCATACAAAACTGTGGCACACCACTGTGATACCATGCACAAAATGATTCAAACATCCATATCAGCAGTCCTGCAACAAAGAACATTCATGAAATGAGATAAATTCACATGGGATTTACAAACAATAAGTAAAAACCAAGTTTTTTAATTCATCACGTCATTGCAAACGCTCCCATGATATGACCGCACCACATCCCTCCAAGTCCTCCAATAGTGCAGTCAATCCATGACGATATCCATAAGCCTCCTCCGTTCGTGTTGGAGGATGATCCATTGACAGCTTCTGCAACAAATATACAAAACATTAGAGGAACATACATGACAAGCTTAACACAAACAAATTCAATAAACCAAATGGTACTTACAAACTCATGATGCATCGTGTCATATCCGCCGCTGCCCAAATGTGATAGTCCAACTATATCTAAACGTGTGGCTCTAGCATCTTGCTATTGGTGATATTGGTCAGGAGTCTACTGCTGCTCGTCGCGAATCATATCCCACTCCTCAGCATCTAACCATACAGGCTTTGGTAAGCCTGCTCTGAAAGCATCACGAGCCTAGGATTGTCGATGGGACATAACTTCATGTGTGATGTGCAGAATCCACTCTAAACTGACAAGAGGCTGCCCCTATTCTATTTGGAAATCCTGATAAATCATCTCTGTGATTTAAATTTTTTGATCTTTATTTTGTTCACTCCATTTCAACATGATAGAGTGTCCAAACTATATGGAGAAAAGCCTTTCTGGCTGCATCCATCATCGGAGCTCCATCACGGATACTATACACCTTGGAATCATCATGATCATGAGCACCCCAAGGTGTACGTGGTGTTCTACGTGGTGTACCATGTGGCGTACCTACATTTGAGGTACTTGCTCTAGGAGTAGAAGTGGGCGAAACAATGTCCGTCACACTACCTCCATAATAGCCGCCTCCTCTTGACCTACCTATAGATCCACTCCTAGAACCTCCTGCTCTAGAGCATGACCTCAACCTACGAGACGGGTAAGCAGGTGTATCGTGATGATGTGTCGAACGCACATATCTTCTACTAGAGCGAGTAGGGGATGGCTGAAAAGATAGCCGTGGTGGAGCCATAAAGCTAGGAGACATACCTCTGACGGGAGTAGCACTACCCATAGGAGTAATGCCGATAGGAGTGATACCGACGGGAGTGAGGCCGACAAGATTGAGACCGACAGGAGTGAGGCTAGGGGGAGTGAAGCCGGGGGGAGTGCTACCAGGAGCGATCCAGGGCTGTGATGCAGAGGCCATATACATGGGAGGTACTTGAGATACAAACTCTAAGAACTACTCCTCTATCATGGAATGTGGAGTGACTAGAGGATTGTATCCCATCATGCTCTGTAACAAAAGAACTCAAATAGTTAGCATATGATAATAAAGGTAATATAGAGAAATGGTAGTGTATAAAAGAACATAGCAAAAAAAATAAACAAAAATTAGGACGTACAAGTGTTTGATTCAAAGTTGCTCTATTCTAGCATCGTCTTGGGGATCCGATGCACAGAGAATATCTATCTCTATATTGAAGACTTCTAAATCTCTTGTTATGCTAGTTTCTTCTTGATGATCATCTATTACTTCATGTTGTATCTCATCTTCTTCAAGGACCTCTTCTTCTCGAACAATGATCTCTTCCTCCTCGACTATCGAATGAATCTCAGAGTCCACTATAGATGGACTTTCTTCTACATCTATGTTCTCACAAATTTGTCTACTACGTGGGTCGACTTGTAAAACAAATAGCCATTTTGGTTCTTTCAAATCTGGTATAAAGAAAACTTGCTCACAATATTCGGGAATTACAAATGTATCTCTTTCATCCGTCCATAATTTTGTGGAGTCGACTTGAACCAAACCACTTTTATCCCGCCTCAATTTTGCGTTTCTTCCAGAGGTGACTACATTTTTCACTCGCTCTACATTTTTGAAAAATGTTCACCATCATCCCACTATCAAACATAGACCTATTTTCATCGATTCCTACAATCCGAAGGTGTCGTCCATGAGATCATAGTGCACCATATTTAGTATACTCCCAATGACATCCCTTTGCGAGTTCTTCTTCTTCTTCAGAGATATCTTCATCTACTACTTTTGCTTGTGAAACCATTGTATCTAGCCATCTACGCGTTGGAAAGTGTGGAAGAGGTCGAAGACTTTCTAGAAGGGGAAAAAATCGAGTGGAACAATTCCTTCAAAATTGAGCTCTTTCCTTTGCGTTGGTCTCCTTGGCAAGCTCATAGTTTTCTAACCACTTCTACATAGGCTCATAGTTAACTATGAAAAACTTCATTGCCTTCTCTCTAAAAGCTACATCCATTATTCTTTGCAACTCTTTACCTTATGGTTCATTGTCTAGGAGACGAACATCTTCACCATCGCTCCATAAACGAGGCATTTCTAGATCCGACATATGTAGAAACTTAGTTATGAATACAAGAGACTCTTCTACGAGCCATCCCTCTGCCATGCTAGCTTGTGGATGTGCTCTCTGTCGAACAAACCCTTTTAATGACTTCATAAAGTGCTCTAAGAATAACATCCATTGACTATGGACAGTTCTTGCTATTGCAACTTCATCCCCCACCTGAACCAGTAAGTGAAGCTGAATAGTGAGAATAATTGTGGGAAAGTATTTCTCTACCATACAAACAACTTCGATAGCATTGAGTTTCATACTCTCTATGCTATCTCTATTTATCTCTTTAGAAGAGATCCAACGTACTAAGGAACTAATTTTATAAATGGTTGTTTGCACATCCTTCAAAAGACAATCTTTTAGAGCTACATGGAGCACAAATTGTAAAAACTTGTGCTAGTCATGAGACTTGAGCCCTCCAAGATCGTTGTTTCGTGTGAAAGTAGTCTTTAGACACTTCATGCATCCAATAGGTGTCCAAAACTCTGAAATTATTTTCTTCACTTGTTGCTCTTCCATCCTACGAAGCACCCAAGGAGCTCTTGGTAACGATACTATTCCATTGGGCCTAGTAATTTCCCACAACTCCTGCATATGACCTCGCTCTTCTAAGTCCTCCCCTTGTGCTTTGCTTTCTTTCTTTCCGATCAAAGTCTTCCAGAGAATCTCTCCCACATTCTTAAAAATATGCATCCGGTCTACCAAATAATTGATCAATAACTCACTCCAATAAGAGAATTCATGAAAAATCAACAACCGTTTCATGCCAGCGAATGGAGTTTCTAAATCCCACATATGTTTCCAATTTTTAGCTTTCATTTGGCATTGCACTTGTCAACCAACTTGTCCTTCACGTAATACATGTCCATCAGGCAAATATCTATGGTGTCCTTCATAGACAATTTTACGCAGTGCTTTGGAATAGGTGCTTTGAGTCGTGGTCCGCATAAGGGACAAGCATGGTAACCTGAAATCCACAAACTTGAACATTCACCATAACTAGAACACTCATACATCATCCACATAAGTATGCCTTGCACTTGCACGTCTCATCTTCTTATAGGTTAAGACATGTCACACATAATAATCCCATCCCATAAAATGCACATTTCTTCCACAAGTGGTGCAAGGTATACATCTATGTTTTTTACCTTATATTTACCTAGCACAATAAGAGCTAAAAATAAATGACCTTTCTTTGTCGCCAACCATGGTGGGGTGTTATAACTGAGCAAACATAGAGGCCATGTGCTCCATGAAGAGCTGCATAAACCAAATGGATTTACTCCATCCATAGCTAGGCCTAGACATATGTTTGAAGGCTCACTAGCAAACTCTGGCCACTTACTATCTCTGTGTTTCCAAGCATCAGAGTCAGTAGGCACTCGCATTACACCATCTGTAGACCTCCTCTTTGCATGCCATGACATTAACTCAGCTATAGATTTTGCATCTAAACATGTTCTTAATTTGTGGAATGATAGGAAAGTGGTGAAGAACCTTTGCGGGGATCGTTTCGCCTACAAGGTCTTCTATAAATCTATTTTCTCCACACTTTGGACATATGTGGAGATGCTCATACTCGTAAGGAAAGAGGATGCCATCATTCGGACAAGAATAAATCTTAGTGTAGTCCATTCCAATGGATTGTAAAAGTTGTTTTGCATCTCCACGTGTTGGAGGTATGTCATTGCCCTCTAGCAAAAAATGATCTTTAAGAAGCCTGCAATAAGCAATTAGAATGATATTAGTAAATAAAGTTATTTGATACAACAAAAAAAGTTTATTTCAAATCCACTTACTTGAACAATTCAAAGACACTACTATCTGACCATCCATAAATGGGTTGCATATTGAGCATCGCGAGTGACGCACATAGTACATATATCTTTGCTCCGTTGTACAATGGTAAACGAGCTAGTATTTGCATGTTTTTTATTCTTCATCGGATTCTGATCATGGAAATTCTGTTGTGTCCATGAAACTCTCAACATCTTCTCCACCATCTCATAAAATGCTTCAAGAATTTTTCCATGTTTTCATTCCGTGTAATGCTATTAGTACCTTATACGTCTAACTCCTTTTTCTCTTTTGTCCATGAGAGGTTACCGGTGCAATGTTGTTTGGCTCAATCTGCTCACCTCGATGACCATACAAATGGTAGCGTAGGTTTTCTAGTCGACGTTTATGAAAGGATCCATACTCTATAACATGTGTAGTACAAATCCATCATTCCTGATAAATTTGATACTTGCACTGAGTGCAAGGACACACTATTCTCTCCTTCGGATCCAAATCAGCCATCTGATACAATATGGACATTTTAGAACATTTGATTTTTTTTATTAAACCTAAAACCCATAATCCTAAAGACTTAAACCGGAAATACTAAAACCTAAAGACCTAAAAAACCTAAAACCCTAATCCTAAAGACCTAAAGACCTGAAACATGTATATGAATATATGTAAGTGTGTGTGTTTGTAATATGTTATAATCCTAAAATTGTATTTTTTATATATATTAAAAATCCTAAGGACCTATTCTCTATAAATCATAAAAAGCTTAAAAACCCTAGAACCCTATTGCTAACATACATACATACACACACACACACACACACACACATATATATATATATATATATATATATATATATATATATATATATATATATATATATATATATATATATATATATATATATATATATACATACATACATACATACATGTGTGTATGTGTTATATGTACTATATATATGTCTATTTTTTATACAATAAAAATCCTATTTTTATATATTGAAATATATATATTTAATTTAGTTTTTTAAAACACTAGCTCTTTTCATATTTATTTATCTATACAATTATCCTATTTTATATATATATTTATTTATATATTCAGATTTGTTTCTTAATTTTTTCCTTATTTTTTCTTTATATAAATTTGCTTGAATTATATGTATGTAAAAACCCTAAAAAACAAATCCTAAAGATCTGGACCTAAAATATGTATGCATGTGTATATACATGTAAATATGTATTATATGTGTATGTGTGTATATGTTATGCATGTGCAAAGACTTTAAAACCCTAATCGTAAAGATCTAGACCTAAAACATGTATATGTGTGTATGCATGTGTATATATATGTGTGTGTGTATATATATGTGTATATGTATATATATATACATATATATATATATATATATATATATATATATATATATATATATATATATATATATATATATATATATATATATATATATATATATATATATGTGTGTGTGTGTGTGTGTGTGTGTGTGTGTGTGTGTGCATAATATTTAATTTGATAAAAAACCTTAAAATTAATCCTATTTTTATATATTTAATTATATATATTTAATTTGTTTATATATGTGTGTGTGCGTAGGTATGAAATGAGCCATCTTGCTTAGTCTATCTACCACAACTAGAATTGTATCCCGCTTCCTTTGCGTCCGCGGTAACCCCACTATGAAGTCCATGGATATACTATCCGAGTTATGATCTGGAACTTGTAAAGGATGTAAAAGACCTGGTTTCTTTACCCTTTCTACTTTGTTGACTTGACACATAAAGCATTGTTGAACATAAGTATGGATATCTCTGGCTAATCCAGGCCACCAAAATGTTCTTCTAACAAGCTGTATTGTCTTGTCAACACCAGGATGTCCTGCACAGGGAACATCATGGTTATCATGCATGACTTTCTTTCTCAAATCCTGGGAATTTGGCACACAAACCTTTTCTTTCCGCTTCACTATTCCGTTCTCTTGTGAGAAATTAGAATACGGAATGGACTTGTTTGCTTTAGTAGAAGAAGAAATAGTTGGAACTGTCTCGTCTCCTAAAATAGAGTCATCACTAATGGCTCTAACTATCTCTAACAAATGTGGATCGTCCATCTTTGCTTTCTTAATTTCTTGAAGCAATGAACTTTCTAAAACTGTAAAGCTCATTTGATACATTATACGAGATAATTCATCAGCTACTATATTTTCTTTGCCTCTTCTATACAAGATTTCCATGTGAAATTCCTACATGAGCTCAGCCCAACGAGCCTGTCAGCCTCCAAGATCTGGCTGACTACAAAAATACTTGAAATTAATTTTGAGAACGTGTTCAATAAGTTTGATTATATTGTATTAAGGATACTACCCTATCTTGCTTTAAGTATTGTATCAAATAACTACCATGAGATAATACAGTTACAAGAGGAATTCACTACAGAGCTATTATACTTTATGGAATAATGGAATGCTATATGGATTTTAATGTCTTGAGTTTTTAAATGTGATTGGTGTTTTGATTTAGTAGGTGAAGAATCATGAGGGTGTGAATGCACTTGGACTTATTTAGATATTTTTGAAGATATTTAAAAGATAGTATTTTAGATTTTTTTTTGTAAAAAAAATAGATTGCTTTAGAAAGCAAAGTTTTTCTAAACATAGTAGATTGCTTATAAAGTGACGATTTTGTAAATAAAGTAGATTTTTGTAAATGAATGTTTTTCAAAGCACCAGCCTCATGTCTCTTCTATTGAAGATGTAATGAGAAATACCTATAAATACACATACTCTGATAGAATCATCCATCAAAGTATCTAGGGGGAGATTGTACCCAATCTTATGTTCAATCTCTTGTCTCTTTGTATTCTAATTTTGCTTTTATGAGATTTCATTTCTATATTATCCTTTGCATACATGAGTTTGCAAGATTTGATCCAGAGTGGTACGAGAGCCAAGGCATATGAGATTTCATTTCTATACTATCCTTTGCATACATGAGTTTGCAAGATTTGATCCAGAGTGGTATGAGAGCCAAGGCACATCTATGGAGATGTACATATAAGTGTCCGTTCATGATTCGTTGCATCCGCTTGTGATTCAACATCCATTTCTATCATCCGATCTAGGTTTTTGTTTATCAAGTTTGTTTGTTTTTGGTTCACTGATGTCTTTTTTTATTTTATTTGTTTGAATTTGTTATTATGCACTGTGCTCCTCTCACACTCTACAGTGTGCTCCTGATCTCACACTGTGGACTATGCTCCTCTCACACTGTGCACTGTGCTCACTAAGACACCGCTCACTGTGCTCACTATGCTCACTATGCTCACTGTGCTCATTGTGCTCACTGTGCTCACTATGCTCACTATACTCACTATGCTCACTGTTCACTATTTATTTTTTGAGTTTGGTTCGGTTATCAATTTGGTTATCCCTGTGGTTATGCAATACCTTAAAGTCTGCACCATAAAGATAGTGTCTCCAAACTTTAAGTGCATGCACCACTGCATACAACTCTTGTTCATGCACTGGCCAATTGCATTGTGCACTACTTAACTTCTTACTTTCAAAAGCTATTGGCCTGCCATCTTGACTCAAAACTGCGCCTATGGCTATGCCACTAGCATCGGTCTCTAACTCAAATGGTTTCTGAGGATCCACCACTTTGAGTATAGGAGCCTCTGAAACAGCTTGTTTCAAAGTATCAAAACTCTCTTGATGCTCTTGCTTCCATGCAAATGGAATTTTTCCTTGAAGCAAGTTCGTCATAGGTGCTGCTATCGACGAATATGAATAGATAAATTTCCGATAAAAACCGGAAAGTCCTAAGAATGACCGTAACTGCCCCTCATCCTGAGGATTAGGCCATGCTGAAATAACTGATACCTTCTTGGGATCCATCTGAACCCCATCGGCTGAAATCACATGCCCTAGATAGTCTATTCTTGGAAGAAACAACTGTGTCTTCTCCGGAATTACATACAACTTATTTTCTTTTAAAATATTCAACACAAACCTTAAATGATTTTCGTGCTCATGCAGAGTTCTACTATACACTAGCAAATCATCAACAAAATCAACAACACACTTTCCTATGAAAGGTCTTAAGATATCATTCATTAACATCATAAATGTAGCTAGAGCATTTGTCAAACGAAAAGGCATGACCAAATACTCATAATGACCAAAATGGGTCCTAAAAGCTGTCTTATGTACATCATGATCTTTTACTCTATAGCCACTCTTTAAATCTATTTTACTAAATACAATGGCTCCACCTAGAGCATCCAAAAGATCATCAATCCGGGGCATAGGATATCTGTGTCTAATAGTGATCTTATTGAGTGCTCGATAATCAAAACACATCCTATAAGATCCATCCTTCTTCTTCACAAGAAGAACTCGTGCGGCAAAGGGTGAATAGCTGGGTCTAATCAACCCTTTTCGAAGATACTCGTCCACGACCTTGCTGACTTCATTTTCCTCCTGCAAACTCATTCGACACGGTGGCCGAGCGGTCGGACTCGCCCCTGGTACCAATTCGATTCTATGCTCTATATTCCTGCAAGGAGGCAAACCTGATGGTAATTCCTTTAATAACAGCTCTTGGAATTCTGCTCTCACTTTAGCTGAAAGTGCTGCAGCATTCCAACTAGAGTCTCCATGATTGCATGAATCCATCTCAACATACGATAAATACATGAAATAAAGAAAATAGATATACTTACAATCAATTTTGAGCAACTTGCTAGCAGTCACCAATCACGTCTCTTGGAGATCTGGTTCTCCACGGATCAGTAATCTCCTTCCCTCATGCTCAAACTGATACACATGCAAAGCAAAATCAATGACTGGTTTCTTCCTCACATGCCACTTTTTACTAAGAACTATGTCGAAACGAGCTAATCTCGCTATCTCAAAGTCCAATCTGTCCTCATAGGACTGGATCTGAATAGGAAGATCAACTACTCGTCTATCCCAAGTCTCAGTTTCCTTCTCGTCGGCTAGCTCTACAGTATAAGTATAATCTGACTGTACCGTATCTAAGCATAATCTCTTGACTAGTCAGGAACTAATAACATTATGAGTCGAACCTGTGTCGAAGAGTACCTTGACAGGCTGTCCTGCCATGACTCCTCTCATAACAATAAGCTCAGTATCTGGGAACCGGTATCCTTTCTGTGCCACTGGCGAAAGCAAAGCATCTGGCACAATCGGAACCTTTTTAGTGACCATCATGGCCACTATGGAAGATGATAATGGAGATGGGGGATCCCCAAACTCATCCTCACTCCCACCCCCTGCCTGAGTCGGATTTATGACTATGGTGGCTGCTATCTTTTTCTTTTTAGGACAATCCTTATATAGGTGCTGTCCTAAGCAACCATAGCACAAACCCTCTTTCATTGCCTTCTCTTTCTGCTGAGGGGTAAGAATAGATCGGTTATATGCCCTCTCATCCAGAGCAGACACTTTTCTCTTTCCTCCTGAGACTGTCTGGATCATGTTCACCTGCTTAGCCTCCCTAGAAGGTTGTGCACTGACCGAACCAGGAGTCGAAGTATGGAAAGGTCGGCTAACCCTAGTCCATGGGGATCTCTGGCCCTGGGAGCCTGTGCGTATATGTGTGTGTATGTATGCATGTGTGTATATGTGTGTGTGTATTTATGCATGTGTATACATGTGTGTGTATGTATGTATGTATGTATGTGTGTGTGTGTATATGCATGCATGTGTGTATGCATGCATGTGTGTATATGTGTGTGTATGTATGCATGCATGTGTGTATGTGTGCATGTGTGTACATGTGTGTGTGTATGTATGCATGTGTGTGTATGTATGTGTGTGTGTATGTATGCAGGTGTGCATATGTGTATGTGTGTGTGTATGCATGTGTGTATATGTGTGTGTATGTATGTGTGTGTATATGTGTGTGTATGTATGCATGGGTGTATATGTGTGTGTATGTATGCATGTGTGTACATGTGTGTGTATGTATGTGTGTGTGTGTACACATGCATGTGTGTATATGTGTGTGTATGTATGCATGCATGTGTGTATATGTGTGTATGTATTCATGTGTGTACATGTGTGTGTATGTATGCATGTATGTACATATGTGTGTGTATGTATGTGTGTGTGTATGTATTCATGTGTGTATATGTGTATGTGTGTGTATGCATGCATGTGTGTGTATGTGTGTGTATGTATGCATGCATGTGTGCATATGTGTGTATGTATGCATGTGTGTACATGTGTTTGTGTATGTATGCATGTGTGTACATGTGTGTGTGTGTATGCATGTGTGTACATGTGTGTGTATGTATGCATGCATGTGTGTATATGTGTGTATGTATGTATGCATATGTATGTGTATGCATGTGTGTATATGTGTGTGTATATGCATGTATATATATGTGTGTGTGTGTGTATGTACTTCTATATCGCTCTCTCTTTATCTCTCTCTTTGTCTCTCTCTCTCTATCTTTCTCTTTTTTGTCTCTCTTTATCTCTCTCTCTATATTGTTCTCTCTTTCATCTCTCTTTATCTCTCTCTCTCTCTTTCTCCTCTATCTTTCTCTCTCTCTCTATGAATAGAGAATAAAACAATCACTCACAGGTATGTTCCTCTTTTGGATCATTGTCATCAACACATAATGTATGTTGTCTATCATCGAATTCCAAAGAATTGATGCCAAAAAACTTTTGCAAAATCAAAGAGAAGAAAAATTATAAAACATAAAGCATAGAGAAAGACAAAGGGTAAGAGGACACACACCACTTACCAAGATGTGAGATCTAAAGAGAGAGAGAGAGAGTGTGTGTGTAGAGAGAGAGATCTGTGTGTGTGTGTGCACAAGACAATGCAGGTCACAATTTGGTTCGTGCCCGCAAGTTCGACAGAAGCAAGCAGTACTCTGTGTAAAACACGTGCAAAATGTTGAGTTTTGCTCTCGAGTTCCCGATATGTTTAAAACACGGCCTCAATATAGGCATCGGTATGGGCGTTGGTATGGGCATCCGTAATTCCCAGTAAATTACCAATGCTCATACCAATGCTCATACCGATGCCCATACCGACGCTCATACCAATGCCTATATCGACAGTCATGAGACATCCTGACGATCCGTTTTAAATGGTCATACCGATGGTCAAGTGACCATCGGTATGCTTAAGTGGACTTTTCCAATGTTTATACCAACGCTAAGAGTGACCTTAGTATAGGCAGTGTCGGTATGCCTGTTGGAACTGAAGGACTCACTAGGCAAGGAAGCTTACGAAGGGAGTTAGAGAGAAGAGAAAGTAAAAGCAGATAGAGCAGTCAACGACGGTCTGGCAAGTAGGCCAATATTTTTTCAGGACACTAACGCATATAAAAGAGGTGGACACACAAGGGAAAGGAGCAAGTAGGGAGCTCCATGAAATGTATGTCAACATATTAATAGAAAATCCCTACAAAAATAGTGATTTTCATCACTAAAAACCATTGTAAATACCATTTCACATTTTTGTAGCTCCATTTTGTGCAAGCCAAGGAGTCCTTGAGCTTGAGGAGCTTTAGAAGTATCTACCTGTCACTTTTCACATTTTTTAGACTTCGTTTGAACCTCCAAATAGGGTAGAGAACCTAATTTTTAACTAGGCCGGACACTAGGTCTGGACAAGGCCAAAACCTAGTCAAAAACTATAAATAGAGCTAGAGAGCTCATTTTTGGGGTTAGCTTGTAATTAATTTGAACTTGAACTTTTTGGAAGTAATCTAAGAACTCCATTGCTTCTCACTCTTTGTCTTACTGTGTGTGCACGTGTGTGTGTGTATGTGTGTGCATGTTGGAGTGCTTCTCACTCACACACTTGTGCCTTCACTTGCTCGGGGTCTTCATACCATCCTCACATCTTCCCGGATTGACATTAAAGGAGGTGCTACTCATCACTGAGCTACACCAAATTTTGGCGCTGTTGCCGGGGATCGAGCTTTGAGGACGAGCGTGTGATGGTAAGACGTAGATTTGAGACGTTGGCGTTGTAGGTAATCTCTTTACTTTTCTGATTTTTCTCTTTCTTACCTCACCATCATCATCACCATCATCATCATCACCATCTCCCACCTCCATCTCCATCATCGCGAAAATTTTCAGTTTCTGATTATATCACCCTCTCCACTTCATTTCCCTCATTCCACTTGTGAGAGAGAGAGCGAGAGAGCGATATTGTGGGCGTTGTTTTGCATGTTTTTTGAGCTTTCTTGCAGGTACTGGCAGCATCATCATCTCCAGCACTCCGTGCAGGTACGAAATGCCACGAAACTGTCTCTGTGTCGCAGACCTATCGATAGAAAAATCGACCATTTGGTAAAACAAAGTGCACCACCATAATCCACATGATGAGCACATTCTAAAGCACTAAAAACAGTTGAAAAATTCCGTGTTTCTCTGTCAATCGTGATTGACACCGTCGATCGCGATTGACAGCCACGATCGACAGACCCTGTCAATCGCGACCGACAGACCCCACGACCGATTGACTGCCACGTAGGACCCTGTCAATCGCGATTGACACCATCGATCGCGATCGACAGCCACGACCGACACCTCTGACAGTCGCGATTGACACCGTCAATCGCGACCGACTGAATTTCAACGATTGATTGACTTTTTCGCGTAGCCACGTGTCCATCGCGACGGACATAGCCCCAATCGACTAAATTCATGGCAAAATTCCCAGAAAAAGTATCGATCGTGATTGACACCATCGATCGCGATTGACAGGACTCACGACCGACTCTGTCAATCGCGATTGACGTGTCGATCGCGACTGACAGGCCCCGACGGACACCTCTATCAATCGCGATTGACAGACCTATCGATCGCGATTGACAGGCTTTTTGGCCAAAATTCTAGGGTTAGATTTTCCAAGTCCTTGGGGAATTTTGGGCATAATTAGAGAGTCATTAGTGATTTGTGAGGTCCCTACACATGTGTTTTTGAGAAAAATCTTGTGATCCGTTAGCCTGTTTGAACCCTATTTTAGCACCAGAACCCTGAACTGACATAACTTTCTCAGACGAAATCCAATTGCTGTGATTCTTGTCTTGTTGGAAAGCTCTTGTTACGGTTAAATTAAGATCAGGATTATTAGATAGGGTATTTGGAAGTTGACCATACCCAAGGGGAACAAAATTCAGGGATCTCTAGAAATTGTTTTCCAAAAAAATCACAGTGCAACTTGGTGTTTGTGTTACATGAATGAAAGTGATTGGTTCTGTCTTTGGAATTTAAGTCTTGAGCTAACTTTGGAATTCTTACAGATCTATTGAGAGCATCAAAGGGCATTCTAAGCAAGAGTAAGTGCAAGCCTGGGAACGCGCTTCCTAGGCACTCAAGGGCAACCAAGAAGGAAACAAAAGGTTGGAAACTCTCAACTGCCTCTGTCAATTCCTAGCTTAGGCTAAGAACGACTAGTGATAGGAGTAGGCCAGGGCGGCGATACGCATTTATCAAGTTGAAGACCACCTAAATACTCAAGTTCAAGCTAACGATCTATTCTCTGTACGGTTGAGAACTTTAAAGGAAAAAGAACGTAACGTGGGACGATCAACTTCAAGTGCGGAAATACACTCAAGTATACATGACGACGTGATAACTGACAAGAGTATAAACATGGTAATCAACAGAAAAAAAAGAAATCAAGTAACTGATACAAAGGAACTCAGCAACGAGGTTGTACTTGGGCAAATTTGGGCTATTCAATTAGGCTTATGAACCTTAGATCAGGACGGCATCTAGTAAGGGATAGACAAAGTCTGAGATCTTCAGAGGCTAGTGTCAACCACACTGCTAGGTCTTGGGCCCAGAAGTTGAGTCACCACTCGCGGTACTCTAGCTCTGAGACTAGTGAATCAGAGATGTCTCAAGGGATGGACAGACCTACAGGAAGTTCAGGAGTGCCATATCTGTATAGGGTGGAAGGCCCCTACAAGACGCAGTTGGAATACATTAGGACCAACCGACTAGGTGCTAGCATCTATGAGGACGGCCTAGGAAGACCGGTGGTCCAGATTAAAAACCCTGACCAATCCATAGGACTAGAGCACCCAGCTGTCAAGTTTGAAAACGGAGCATACTTGGACAAAGAAGGAACCATATACGTAGTCACCAGTCACCCAGATATGACAGATGAATTTGGGAATGTGATCTCAGAAGCGGACTTAGGTGACCTGGAGCAAGGAAACATGGGTGTAGAACCTAGAACTCCCCGAGGCAAATCTGATTCTAGTATCAATCCCGAGTGGGTCCCCCAGGACAACAAGAGTATAGATCTTCTTCTGAACCAACAGACTGACGAAGCCTTTTGGAGATATAAATCTGATCGGCCAAATGATATAGGAACAATCATGATCTATGAGTTTAAAGATCGAGATAGCCCAAGCAGAGTGACCTACCTAGATCACGCTTCAGAGAGGATCTTTGTGGTTACAGAACATGATAGACATGCTTACACTTGGAAGGGTGAATTCGTTTTCCCCCAACCAAGATCGAAGGTGTCCTATGGTCACCCTAGAGCTGGAACCTCACAAGCTCATGGAACTCAAAGAGACAGAAGTAGAGATAGGCCAGAAGTCAGCTTTGCCAACCCATGGGGCAGAGAAAGAATGAGGACGGAAACAAATAGAGTAGAACCTGAGGTACTTAGAGCTCCCAGGAATCAAAGAAATGCGGATGAGTTCCCCCTACCACGACCTAGAGAGCACACAAGGACTCTGAGACCGACTCAGCTAGTTAAGTCCATGAAGAACTACTTCGATGGCACTGGAGATCCATACGATCATGTGGCTGAGTTTAGGCAAGTCTTGAGAGCTGAACAAGTGGAGGATCTATTCATGCAGTACAATGCCTTTGGTCTAACCCTTAGGAACACAACCCTTACGTGGTTTCAACCATTGAACGAGAGACAATTTAGGTGTATAGACCAACTCCTAGAGGCTTTCATTATTGAATTCTCTAAGAGTGGCATAAGACATAATACCTCCTCATTGATTCACAGCTTCAAGCAAACCCCTCAAGAGATTGTGAGACTGGGAGGAAGAAGATTTAGGCAATACCTTGAAAGATGCCCTATTTTGGAGCTACCCACACCAGCTAAGCAAGTGGCTTTATTCTTGGATGGATTGCTAAGTACCAAATTGAGGTCATATGTGTATCTGAAGGACCCTAGGACTATAGAAGAGTGTGTACGCATGTGCATTGACATCGAGGATAACCTAGGGGAGGAGTTAGAGCTTTCCAAAATATACAAAGATTCAGATAGTGCCTCCAGCCTCTCTTCCACGCAATCCACATCAATTGAGGAACTCGTTGAGAAAGTGGCACAAAAACTAGGTGTCTCTAGCAAACAAATCCCAAGGTTTGCCCCAGTAAAGAGGTGCTATACTTGTGGTGGTGACCATATGGCAAATGTGTGTCCCATTATGGCTCAACCCCAAGTAAATCCGAGTAGTCAATACTGTACCATAGAACGGAGATACACAAATCACACAGCACAAGACTGTCCATACAATAAGCAAGCGGTTAGGCAAACCTACCCTCAACCATATCAAGAGGGAAGATATCAAAACCAATATCCACCATAGCAGTATGCTAGGCCCCAACAAACCTACCAACCACAATATCAAGCCCAGCAAAGGCCTCAGCCTGTGTTTGCCCAACAACCTCCAGCTCCATCCAACTTGATCCCTGTAAAGTATGCAGCTGCAGAAGAAAACCTGAATAGGGCCATAGTGCTAGTAACCCCATTGCTTTCAAAAAGTGACCCGAGTGACCATAGCTTTGATTCTACACATATCGATAGTCCCCAGGCCTACTACATGCAATCTCCTGAACATGGTGAGTCCTACTATAGTGAAGAACCAAATGAACCTAGTTGGGAACCAGACCACACAAACGTCATGTATGCAAACCCCAACCCTAGACCTCAACCTAGGCAAGTAAGACCCCCATTCCCTAGAGGACCATGCTACAGATGTCAGGGAGATCATCTCATTCGTGATTGTCCCTTGCCTCCACCTACACAACCCCAGTCAGTGACGATCCAAGGCTATTGCCAGAAGTGTGGAAAGGAGCATCTCTTACGAGATTGTCCAAAGAACCCCAACAATATGCCAAAAATCACTCCCATTAACGTTATTGGGTTAGTGGTAGACTCCACAGGAAGTGTCCCTTCCACTGCACCGATACAAGTGGTCACTAGAGCCCAAGCTTTGCAGCAGAACCAAAGTGTAGGCCAGGAAAAGAGCCCAGATGTTAGTGAAACAGAGAGCATGACAAAGAAAAGGACTAGAGCTTGGAGAGATAGTCGTGAAAGAATGAAAAGGCAATGGGCAAAAAAGATGAGTGAACTTGAGGAAAGCCTCAGAGAAACAAAGGCTAGGATAACTGAACTTACATCTCAAACTCCCTCTCACACTACCCCACCACCACCATTCCCATCTCCATCCGACCCGCCACCTTCCAACCCACCTCACCTAATCCCACCACCCCCTAGAGTAGGATCAGTCCTAGCAGATCCCACTCCCGAGGACCTTAACATGATGCTTAAAGCATATCAGGCCAGAATCCAAGAAGGGCCAAACGTAACTGATCATGAAAAGTGTTACCCTAGAGCAGAACTAGAGCTTGAACGAACCAAAATCTGCGCTAAAATGGTGGAATTGGCTCAGACCATGTTTGAAGCCAGTCGCCTCTTTAACATATCTAGCTCAGCCAAGACGCAGTTGCACTTTGATGGACTGTTAGAAAGAATAGAGAAGCTAATTGCACAATCAGAAAAGGAACCCGCCTCTCAACACAAGGACAAGGCAAGTGAAAGAGTAAGCCTTCCGGCCCAGGAAGCCTATGTGCCTAACTCTACGAAGCCAAACACATCATCTTCTATGAATCGGTTCACACCAGAATTCCTACGCGAGATTCAAGAAGACAAATGGGCTAAAGAGAGTGAAGTCCCTCCTCCCATTGAACTTGTGGATGATGCACACGACCAATTCCCACAAGACATCCCATCCATTTATGAGGAGCAGGAGAGTAACCAATCTCAGGAAAGATTAGACTTTGAGTCTAACTCTTTACAAGAATTACTCCACTTCACAGGACCATGGGAAGCTAAGTCTACTTGTATGAGAGCACCCACGGTCATGGTACGAAATGAGGACTCAGTCATACCTAGGAACACGGAGGTAGTGAAAAACACTAAAGTACAATGCAACCTCACCTTAGAAGAGCTACTCAAAGTAAGGCCAGAGCTATGGAAACATGTAGCCAAACAAGTACCAGAGCTGGCAAAACCTCGTTCCCAGGTAGGATCCCCGAGAACAGTGCCAGAGATACCTTTGGACAAGATAGGAGACATGAGTGAGGACGAAGATGGAAACACATATCTTCCTATCACCCATCAAGGATACACCACCAAGGCCATTCTAGACTCAGGCGCAGGAGTTGCAATTGCTACCACTTCCCTATGGAAGCGTTGCGGCAAGCCAACACTCAGACCCATGAGAATGAAATTGCAAATGGCCGATGGTCACATAGAGAGACCCTTAGGGCTGTTAGAAGGAATGACTCTCACCACATGTGGTGTTGAGTTCGAGCATACATTTGCTATATGTGATTTTAGCAAAAATCATGCCTATGAAATGATTTTGGGAAGACCATTCATGCGACAGTTGCAAGTGGTCCAGGATTGGGGAACCAATTCCTTGTACCTGCAACACTTAGGTGTTACGACCAAAGTAAATCTCAAAGATTACTCTCATAGAGACGTCCCTCCTATCCAATGGAATCCCATCCATAGAACCAAAGATGATACAGAGTCTGTGCATTCCATAGGATCAGGATCCTCATGGATGCATGAAGATACCCACTTATGGATGTGCAAAGTAGCGTTAGAAGAAGAGAAGAGAGAAAAAGCCAGAGAGGTAGGTGCAAAAGAAACACATAGATCAATTCAAGACCCAGCCTATGCACCTGTAGTCTTTCCTGATGAAGAATTTGAACCCCACGGTTGGGCAGAAATCCTAGCAACGATGGATGTAGCCATCAATGAAGAACAATGGACACCTCATTGTGATGAAGATGGCTATGACATTTCAGTCTTCTCCATAGAGCCAATCATGGGAGAGGCAATGTTAGAAGAGTGCGAACCTAGCCCTGATGCATTTGAGGATGAAAGTGACTCCGATCTAGAGTCAATCATTATGGACCCACCTTTTGCATCAGATGAAGAATACTTCTATGAAGTAGAATTTCAACCCCAGAGGCATGGAGAGCTTACAAATGATGTAAGGCTAGCCACACATGTAACCCCTAAGGAAGAAGGAAAGAAAAGGAAGAAGAAAGAAGTCACACCAGAAGAGGAAGAATCTTTGTTTGAGGTCCCTGAAAACTTTAAGAAGTATGAGATAGATGACAGGAGAGTCATGATCAGAATGCCTAAACGAGAGGCACAATCAGGAGAGGCCTATGATAACAAAGAAACCACTAAGAAAATAGTGGTAGCCATAGAGGAAGGAGAAGAGAGATGCACTTACATAGGACATGACCTGACGGAAGAAGAAGAGCAAGAATTGATAGCCTTGCTAAGAGAATACAGAGATGTATTCGTTTGGAGTTACAAGGATTTGAAAGGCGTGGACCCTAACATATGCTCTCACACTATCCCCATGACCTCAGAGGCCAAACCTTCTAAACAAAGGCCATACACCTATAATGATAATTACGCTGCCAAGATCAAAGAGGAGATAGATAGACTGGTTGAAGCTGGATTTATCTATGAAATTGAGCACACTGAGTGGGTATCCCCCATCGTAGTGGTGCCCAAGAAAAATGGAAAGCTGCGTGTATGCATTAACTTGAAAAAGGTCAATGCAGCCACAATTCGAGATAACTATACACTTCCTATCACAGAGCATCTCTTAGAAAGAGTAGCAGGCAAGGAAGTGTACAGCTTCCTTGATGGATTTTCGGGCTACAATCAAGTAGCCATAGCTCCAGAAGATTAGCATAAGACGGCTTTTGCCACCGAGTGGGGCATATTCGCTTTTCGGGTAATGCCATTTGGGCTTAACAATGCTCCTGCAACCTTTCAAAGACTGATGTGCCATGTGTTTAAAGAGTTCTTGAGGAAGAATTTGGAAGTCTATGTTGATGACCTCTGTGCTCATTCCAACATTAGACAGACACATATTCCTGAACTCAGACAAATCTTTGACAAATGTAGAGAATATCAAGTCTGCCTAAACCCAGAAAAGTGCGTTTTTATGGTCATGCAAGGCAAGATTCTAGGACACATAGTGTCAAAGAATGGCATATCCACTGATGAAGAGAAAGTGAGAGCCATAGCCGAGTTACCTAGGCCAAAGAATGTCAAGGAAGTACAAGCTTTCATGGGGCATTGTGGTTATTATCGACGGTTTATACACATGTATGCCATCATAGCAAAGCCCTTGTATGGACTTTTGACCCACTTTGAGTGGACTGATGAATGTGAGCATTCCTTCAATGAGCTTAAATGGCGATTACGTTCAGCACCAATCTTGACCACACCAGATTGGAATAAGCCTTTCCATGTTCATGTGGATGCATCCAATTATGCTATTGGGTGTGTACTCGCGCAACCTACCGGTGAAGGTAATATGGATCTTCCAATTGCCTATGCTAGTAGACAATTGAATGCAGCCGAACGAAATTATACCACTACAGAGAGAGAAGGATTAGGCATGGTATATGCGGTTAAAAAGTTTAGATATTACTTGCTTGCAAATAAGTTTAAATTTTTTACTGACCATCAGGCACTGCTATATCTCGTGAACAAGCCATGCAATACAGGAAGATTAGTAAGATGGTTTCTCTTGCTAATGAAATATGATTTCGAGGTTGTGGTAAGGAAAGGGAAGACTCATTTGAGAGCAGATCATCTATCAGGCTCACATCGGGAGAAGCCCCACAAGGAGTGTCAGATGACCTTCCTGATGCTTACTTGTTTAATTTGGAAGTGGTGCCACAATGGGCTAAGCCATTAGTGCCAGTATTGACATACGGGCCTAACCATCCAGTAATAAACACACAGGATAGAGAGGTAGTAAAAGCCCAAAAGTATCACATCATGGCAGGAAGTATGTACAAGCACATAGATCAAGGGATTTTGGCGTGTTGTGTGGAAGAGGATGAGTATGCTAAATGGTTGTAATTAGCACATGTAGGTGCATTAGAGCAACACTACTCAAAGCAACGAACCCTACAGACACTAAAGAGACTCGGAGTGCATTGGCCGACTATGGAAGCTGATGTCCAGAAGTTGTGCAAGGAATGCCCAATCTGCTGCACTAAACCACCTGTGGAACATGCCACTCTTTATCAAGTGTCCATAGTGCCAGATTGGAGTGAACCACTAGTATCCTTCCTGAGTACGAAGGCCTTCCCTCCAGACATGACTCTGGCTCGGAAAAGAAGCCTAGAACAAGAAGCCCAGAATTACTCACTCATTGGTGATAATTTGTACAAACGTGGTAAAGATGGTTACCTCAGACTATGTGTCCATGAGAGTGAATATCTCAAGAGTTTGGAAACTGCTCACCAAGGTGTAGCAGGAGGACACTTTGGACCAGATCGAGTGATCAAGGCAATACTATTTGCAGGCTTCTGGTGGCCAACCCTTCACATGGATGCACATACCTATGTGAAACGGTGTGATGTGTGTCAGAGAACTCAGTAGCCAAGGGTTCACATGCTGAATACATCATTGTTGCCACATACTATCTAACAAAATGGGTAGAGGTAAAAGCTACGACAAAGAACGATGCTCAGACAACTGCTAAGTTCCTATTTGAGAATGTGTTCACTAGATATGGGCTACCTATAGAGCTAGTAAGTGACAGAGGCACTCACTTCTTGAATGAAGTGATTGAAAATCTGCTCCAAGAATTTTTGGTAGTTCATAAGAAGTCTGCCCCCTACCACCCACAAGCTAATGGGCAAGCCGAAAGCACAAACAAGATTCTGTGCAATGTGTTGACCAAATTAGTGAATAATAAACGCTTTGATTGGGACAAACAGCTACACCATGCTGTTTGGGCATACCGAGTCGCCTACAAAACGGTACTCCAAGCCACCCCCTTTCAGATTGTATTTGGCCAAAATGCAGTGCTGCCGTTGGACTTCTTAATACCTACATTGAAAGTAGCACAAGAGCATGAATGGACGGGTCATGAACTCTCCTCAAGACTTTTTGACCTTGAACAATTAGGAGAAACAAGACTGAGGGCGGCTGCAGGGATATATGCAGCTAAGAAATGACAGAATGCATACTTTGATGCCCACGTGAAGGATAAAGGCTTGAGGGCTGGAGACTTAGTTTTAGTCTACACATTGAAGCAACATGCAAGAAAACTGGAGAAGAGAGGCTATGGACCCATGATCATTAATAGGATCTCCACAAGTGGAGCAGTGCAACTAGCCACATTAGAAGGCGATGTTCTCCCAAGCTACATAAGCGGATTCAGGGTCAAGTTATATCAGGAACCTCTCACAGAGGAAATGCTAAGTCGACTCAATACTGCTAAGAAACGCAAAGAAGAAGAAAAGCGAATTCGAGAAGAAGCACAAGCAGAAGCTTTAGAGCGCATACGGAGAATGAAATTAAGAAGACAAGGCAGAGAGCAACCTAGGCCAGACACATATGCAGATCAAGGATATCATGTGGCTATGTGTGAAGTTTCAGGTGTTAGCTCTCATAGGATAATTGATCGATGTCCTTTTATAACCTTAGATATAGGAGAAGGAAAGGGTGCAAAGACTGTAAGAGCCTTGATTGACTCAGGTGCAGCCACTAGTGCTGTCAAATTGTCTTACTGTCAAGAATTGAAATTAACTGTCAATCCTATAGAAGCATATCTCATAGGATTGGGAGGTGTGGAAACCTCTTGCATGGGCGAGGTGGATCTTCCCATCTCCATTCAAGACGAAGTAATGACAGTCAAAGTACTAGTGTGTCAAGATGAGGACCTCACTGAGCCTCTTGTTTTGGGTCAGGACTGGATCTATGATCATGCAGTCAACCTAAACCTAAGAAGTGGACTTCTTCAGGTATGGGTAAATCATAGTCGAATTACAGTTGAATTGGAAAATGAGGCACTCAAGGAATTAGATAATGCACGAACTCCTGGTCCTTCCAGGGGCACACATGAAGTTGACAATGCCATTCTTGTCCAAAACTGTATGATGCAGAATGAGGATTGTCTCAACAACGGAGTCAAGGATAAGACGGCACTCCCTTCTTTCCCAAAAACCAGGGAGCTGCAACAACCAAAGGGAGATCAAATACAGAGGAAGCAGAGCACTCCTTCTACTAGAGGCCAAAAAAAGGAGCAAAGCAGATTGTTTCAGCGGTTGAAACAAGTATGGATGCAGAAAGGTGAACACCCTGTTGCGACCAGGCCAACCCCACGACCAAAACCTCTTATTAGTAGTCAACAACACGACACTAATAAGAAGTCTTTCATAAACTCTTCTGCGAGAATAAAGTCTATTTGGATACCCAAGAAGTCAATGAAGGCCAGCCCACAATCACGACAAATTTGGGTGCCTAAGGCTTGCTTGCGGGCTCAAATAGCTACACCAAGACCACACCCTCTACAATATGTTTCACTCACTCGAACATCTGATGCCCAGTTTACACATCACGCACGGACACATATTCTTCCATGTGCAAAAGTAGACTCACTCGTAAATGGGTCCCTAAAAAGCCTCATTCTCAAGTAGATACCCCTATCAAACTCTTCAGAGTCTCCACAAAATCAAGATCAAAGCCCATCCGTTGCATTTGGCAACCTAAAACTTGTAATAAACCCCCGGACCCCAGTTGTAAATCCATGACCACCTACTAACTACGTCACTCTCACACTACATCATTCCACTTAGTTCTTAGGTCTACCCAATTCCTAACTACACACACAAGCACCGAGCACTTACTACCCCCTAATCTCTCACGAACCTCAGGTTAATGTTGTAATGGGGACAAAAATGGTTCTATCTTGTCCTTTACAATGTTAACACATGTTTCTATATTCTCACAGAATCAGGAAGCAAGAAGTAACATGGCAGATACGGCAGGAACTAGCTCCCAGGCACGCACCAGCCCCCAAGTCGTGGACATTGAAAGCCTTCCCGTTGAGGAGGAATTGAAGGAACGCCCGGTGGCATTGAGGGCATTACACGCCATACCAGTTCAGAATCCTCCACAGGGGCACACAATGCCTGTCAACAAAAACTCACATTGGTTCAGTGATGTGGCAGGACCCCTGGGTGAAGGCACTTACATGTGGGAGGCTGAGATAGAATTCAATGGGCACTGGGGCAGATATCACTTTTTCACCAGGGAATTTGAGAGACTGCAGAATAATGAAGGACTGAAACCTATATGGAAGAAGGCGGGACTCTACGAGTACTTCAAATTCCAATTGCCAAAGCCGGATTTTCTAAGATGCTCTTATTTGATTAGCACACTCACTCTGAGCAAAGACAAGAAGGGGTACAACACCTTTGTCCTCCCATCTCTCACAAGGGGCAATGAGCTGAAGCGTTTCAGATTGACTATCAACTTGGTAAGAGAAGCTCTCGACATGAAAGGTATGCACATTCCTACGGAGAAAGAGACTATGGTCCCCGACAATATGAAAAAAGGAATCTGACGAAGTTAAAGGACATGGTGGCAATGACGCCTACAATTTCCATTCATTTGCGAATGTTCATGCAGCACTTTGCATTTCCCGCTCAAGAGAGGTTCACAATGCCACCTAAGAAGATATGGTTTAGTCTATACCTGGTTGACGCCTTTGATTTGACAATAAATATGCCCCATTGGATTATCGACCAAATCCACTTGGCTCATCAAAGGTGGTATAAGAAACAAAATTTTGTACTATATGGGTGTTGTGCCCTCACCAGGATTGTGTATAGATGTTTGGCTTATGATGTGCCAGTGCAGAGGGCATTAATTTGGACCAGGGTACAGGAATTCCAACGTAGACTATCAACCGCATGACCGCCATCTAAGAAAATGAGAGGCGTAGTTCAGATGCCCTGTGCACAACCCCGCGGTGCGACATTGACACCAGAGACAACTCCACGACTTCCAAGGCGGGTACAACCCTTCACTATCAGATTACCAAGACACAGCACTGATGGACCAAATCTAGTGTTTCCACCTGTACCAACCGACCTAGAGTTCCCTCACGGATTCACTTTAGAAGACCTAACTGATGAGGAGGTAGCCAGAATCATAGAGGCTGTTAACGCTGAAGTCGAGGCAGAGCAAGCTAGTGGACAACAAACTGCTAGGGACCAACCCCATCCCAGACAACCAGATGTCGTTGATGTGGAGGGTGAAGAAGAAGAACAAGAGGATGAACATGATGGACAATTCGAGGAAGAAGAGCAGGAATATGATCAGGAAGCTCTGCAGGCACTTGAAGGTGCCCCAGCTTATACGAAGGCATTGAAAAAGCTCACTGTCCCTAGCAGCAGGCAAGGCCCTCATGAATCAAATCCTTGAGGAGGAAGGCATAGACAAGCAATACCGAGCCAGTCTTGACATGATATCTGAGGCTTTAGGAGTACCTGAGACGGTGCATACCGCCCTTGCACAAGCACGAAGAACGGAGCGAAGATACGGCAGACGCCCCCCTCGATCAGGAAAGCAGATGAATGTATTAGTATCAGAACCACAAGGCACATCCACAACCACGGGCACCACACACACTGTCCATGATACTGAGGAAACCCATGTATCAAGTGCACCTCCGTCACCCCCTTTGCCACCCCTGCCTCCAACTCCACCACATTCACCTCCCACAACCAGTGTAACCACTACTGTCGCCTCCTCCGAGTCCACTACCCATACCGAAGCACAGACCGTCACACAACCCACACACCCTATCTCCACTTCTTTTGTCTATACGGCCACTGAAACAGTAGCTTTCACCGCTGCCACAGAAAATCTCAACCCCCCGATCACACTTCCGGGCAGTTCATATTCGCAATTGCACTCACCACTGTACACTTCCACCACCATCACCGCACCCACAGTTCCAATATTCACAATCACTCCCACTACTGCATCCACTGTTGAATTTATGGACATCTCACCCACCTCCGCACCTCTCCCTCCCCCCATACACCCACCATCTCCCATTCCCCCACCTCCCACTTCACCATTTTCCAGCACCGCATCCACACTTCCATTCCCCTTCCCCTTCCCTTCTGCATTCAACACCCTTCCTGCATCCACCCCTATTAATAATGTATTTAATAATATGTATCAGTGTATGTCACAACTACAAGAGCACTACCAGCATCTTGATAACCAACATACGCGACTCTTTCGAAGTCATGAGGAACTTCAACTACGCTTCATTGATCTCGAAAGGGAAAAACGGCTACTACAACAACAGCATGCCACCTTACAGGAACAACACGAACAGTTAGTAGCCAACCCACCCCAGTCAGATGCAGAAGAAAAGAAACAAATGGATGATTTGCTACACTCCCAGATAACGGAGAATCTCAAGCTCAGATGCAATCTGGACCTCCTACGAAAACACATGTCTACAACACTCGAAGAGAATAAACGACTGCAGAAACAGAATGAAGAGAACTTGGAAGCAGCCATGGAGGGATCCCCGCAGGAAATCGACCCAGAGAAATTCAAGGCCATTCCCTCAGAGAATATGCAAATTGTGTTAGAAGCCCATGCCGACCTCCTGGAGGCCCATGCAGCATTAGAACGAGAAAGAGATGACCTACTTAAGCAACTCGCAACTCAGCAGGAGTTACCAAGCAAAGTCACTACCACAGACGACACATCCGAAGAAGTCACAAAACTCATAGTAGAACTCGAAGAATTATGCAGTAAAGTCATGCAATATGAGCGTCAACCCTCTCCACTTGTAGAACTGGAACCTGAAGACTTAGTACCCATTGAAGTAGAGGAAACCTTGGAAGACCCATACGTTCCCATGCCTGCACCAGGGGGCAAGCAAACAGAAGAGGGTATGGACACCATCGAGATCGAGGCTCCTGAATGGATGTAGAGGTTAGAGAAAGTGGCCACAACCCATGATGATAGAGTGGCAGTTCAGATAGCGTCAATGTCACGATTGGAGGAGGTAGTTATAAAATTGGATTACTTTAGAAACCTCTCCCATCATCGGTGGATCGGCACATCCGACGATTTGTATGTTCCTTTCTGTGTCTTAATGGAGGATTACAATGCCGAAATCAAGCACCACACCTCACAAGAACCAACCTCGGCTACACAGTTTGCACCGGACGACATCCCAGCAAGTGCCAAGCAGGGCAATATACATCAACCAACGTGGAGGATTCGTCTACTGGAAACCTACCCAGAGATGGTAAGAACATGGAATAACATGCCCTTGTACATCAAATACAACCCATGCTACTGCCCTGTATTTCGAAGAAGGTCATGGCCGGAATACACAAAAATTGTGCTGACAACCAAAGGATGCGAGAAATGGCTCAATTATGTCTACTTAGCACCACCCAAAGGCAAACCTACCATAGGATATATGATCTCGACGATTCGGCATTGGGGGGTCAGGTTTAAAAATGTACCAGATGTCATGGCCCAAATGTGCCTTAAAATTTTTGAACTCATGTTGGTCACCTTCAGGACTTTCAAGAATGTCAAGGAACCTCATCTGTCCACTCTTGGATTTAATGAAGGTAATCAGGACCTCGTCTACGACATGAGTGCAACACCATCTATTAATGTTGTATATGCATGGCACGCGCGTATCAAGTATCTACCAGCCTGCTTCAAACAAACGTTTGAAGAAATGTTCGTCACGGGATTCTGGGAATATCATTCAGAGATATTCATTCCCAGACCATCACATTTATTGTAGTTGTTTGCAGTGGAACAAGCTCTCCATTCAGAAAAGTTATGTATACCACATCCAGAGGTTCCCGGGCCGGTAGATTGGGATGCTCAACTCACGGACTTGGCCAAAGGGTTGCGGATTGCAGAACATCACTTAGCACAAGACGTTGTTGAGTAATACATCCAACAACCCACCCAACAAGGGTCTGTCAGGGACGACAGACGCGAGAGAGGGAGGGGTGTTGGAACTGAAGGACTCACTAGGCAAGGAAGCTTACGAAGGGAGTCAGAGAGAAGAGAAAGTACAAGCAGACAGAGCAGTCAACGACAATCTGGCAAGTAGGCCAATATTTTTCCAGGACACTAACGCATATAAAAGAGGTTGACACACAAGGAGAAGGAGCAAGTAGGGAGCTCCAGGAAATGTATGTCAACATATTAATAGAAAATCTCTACAAAAATAGTGATTTTCATCACTAAAAACCATTGTAAATACCATTTCACATTTTTGTAGCTCCATTTTGTGCAAGCCAAGGAGTCCTTGAGCTTGAGGAGCTTTAGAAGTATCTACTTGTCAGTTTTCACATTTTTTAGACTTCGTTTGAACCTCCAAATAGGGTAGAGAACCTAATTTTTAACTAGGCCGGACACTAGGTCTCGACAAGGCCAAAACCTAGTCAAAAACTATAAATAGAGCTAGAGAGCTCATTTTTGGGGTTAGCTAGAGAACTCCATTGCTTCTCACTCTTTGTCTTACTGTGTGTGCGCGTGTGTGTGTATGTGTGTGCATGTTGGAGTTCTTCTCACTCACGCACTTGTGCCTTCACTTGCTCGGGGTCTTCATACCATCCTCACGTCTTCCCGGATTGACATTAAAGAAGGTGCTACTCATCACTGAGCTACAATGCCCCTCATATGTTGCAATGTTTTTTGGACTTACTTTTCATTATGTTGCATGACACATTTATTTTCTTCTCGGCTTGTTCATCAATGGTAACTTGTACGTGCAACAAGTTAGACAATCTCATATGCATGGGATTTCATAAAACTCTTAGTTTACTCTTGAAAATGGGAAATACTTTTTATTGTAACTATGAAGTATCTCATGTATAACATTTTCACAACATATACAAAGTTTGTGCAATTGATAAAGAATACATTAGTGGAATTAGTAGGTTTTTTTGGCCATTTCTTGCATGAGGGGATGCTGGTACTTGATTAGTCAATGGAGATATAGTTGGCCGACATGGCTAATGAATTTGACTTAGCTTGAATGTGGGGTTGTCTAGTATTTTTCATTCCCATTATTGCTTCCTTGATTACTTCTTCCCTTTTTAACTTGCAATAAATTAGTTTGTAGAAAATATTAAAAAATTATTTCTTGGACCATTAAGTACATGGATAAGTGATAAAACACATTTTCTCGAAAGCTATCATAGATTCCTAATAGGAAAGGCTTATGTGGCTTCATGTAAGATGTCATTTGATGAGAGAAAAATAACTAATGTATAAGCTCAACTATCATTTCACAACGTGAGATCCTCATATTAGAGAAATTTTGCATCTCCTTCAAATACGTGTGCTCATTTTCCTTCAATTTGCACAAAGTAACCCTTTCCCATTCTAAAAGTTGATATGGATTCTTTTAGTTACATTATTAAGCCTTCACTTAATATTTTAACTAGAAAAGGAACTGCATATAAAATCATGTCAAGTAGAAGAAAATAAATTTATGGTTACCGAGATTCGCAAGTGGGGTCCATAGAAAAATATAAAAGGAAAGTTGATAAACAATTCCAATCTTCTTTGGTTTGAATTTTGTATCCATCGTGTAGCTCGGTTCTTCCTCACACTCCTTGTTTTTTATCTCTTGATGAAAACTTAGAGGACATGTTTTGTGTGTGATTGAGAAAGTAATGCCTTGTGCACTACCATCTATTGTAGCCATATCATGCTTACTCCATAAATACATTCATTATTGTGCTTACTCCTCTCCTTCTATATCTTGATTTTGTGGTATGTTTTTTTGGATTTCAAATAGATTAGTAGGGTTTTTTAAATTGACTTTGGTAATGAGAAAAACGTATGATATTTAGCACTTTTATTACTACCAAAACCTTTTTGTTAATTTTGGATGTCATGTCATCTTTTTCTGCCCATATGTGTTGAATTCTAGATCTCCTTGATGATTTTTGGGACTGAAACTTGAATGAAAAAAGATCATTATTCTTTAGTTGTCTGACTTACTAGGGATCTATGCCTCACACTTCTACGATAATTAGCTCCAATCGGTGGAGTGAGACTATAATAGTGGTGTACCCATACTTTTAAAAATAATGGCTGAATATTTGTGGAGATCCCCTTGTAATAGATAGATTTGAGTAATTCTTACTATAAGAAATTCCTCTTCCTATAGGGGAGACTACTTATAGGGACCCCTCTAGTTTTGAAGCCCGTCTTGCCAAGAAGCAAAAAAGAAATTGTGGAAAGCTATCAAGACTAATTGTAACCCACCTTTCATTAGGATCAAAATTAGAACCCAGAACACAACAAGACCACTAGAATTTATCTCCCTCAATAGCACCACCATTGTCTCTATGATGAGCTGTTGAAACTCAGTAGTGATGAGTAGAAATAGACCTAAGTCCTTTGGTCAGATCTTGGTCATCAGGTTTGACTTCTTGAATGTAGATGAAGTCCGAGTTTAGAAGATTTTCCTTTACCCATTATACATTGAAAGACACAGAAGTAGGGCATAATAGCCCATGAACATTGAAAGAGAGAATAATCATTGACAATGAGATGGGGTTTTTCGGATTAGAGTCTTACCATTGTTTTTCTTTGGGCATCGTTGAACATTTTTTGTTATGCAAAAATCCACCACTTTGAGATAGTTTGCCTTTGCTAGAGCACTTCCAAAAGAAGAGGAATAGCATTTGTAGCCTTTCTATTTGGATTACAAAACCTCTTAGCATAGAATTCTGAAATAGTCAAACTGATGATGCAACTCTCAATTTCTAGATTATCCTCTTTATATGTGGAATAGAATCCTTAATATTTGTCCCCATTTGAGGCCTAAAAATGCTCCAAATACTGAATGCTCCAACGAAGTTGAAGAATTGTGGTTTTATGTATGACACATTTTGAGGCTCTAACAATAATAAGATTTTGAGGGGTGATTCTTACCAACTATGGAACACTTTTGAGGGGTGATCAATACAGAACTTTATCAGTTTCTTATGTGTTTCATTTTCAATAATCTTCTACCACCTTTACATTTTTCACCTATATCATTCTTTTGTTGAGTAAAATACACCCAAATCAGCAAAATTTCAAAATGTAGGTAAATTTGCTGCCATTCCTTTTTTCTACATTTCGTTTATAATAGAAAATCAAAGTTGCGCATAATGCTGATGCCAAAGTTTACGTGTGCCTTTGTCCTCTACACTACTAATGGAACTTAACACATATAGGTTATCTTTTGACACTCCTTTTTATAAAATATTGCGTGCTCCAAAATTTATGCAACATCATTTTCAAAAATTCAAGAACACATCCTGTTATGGCATAAACGAATTATAAATTTTATTTTTAGTACAAGAACATATAAGATATCAGAGAGTTTTCTCTCAAGACCAATGATATCAACAAAAGAGGTGGTTCCTATCCCTTTAACTAGACATTTTGACTCATTTGTAACCAGTACATGTTAGTATATGATCAATGTCTACCCCTCATGATTGTATGTACACTTTGTAAGGCCCTCATTATGAGGAGAAGCCAAGCGTGCATCACCCAATTGATGGCAATCCCAACTTGCATGTTGGATGAAGGTCATCTTGGACCATGTAAGGTTTTGTAAGAAAAGGGAGTTGTCAGGGTCTCCAATTGTGGGGTCCAAGGTAGCGGTGAACAGCCCCAACAGGGGAGTCCAAGGGGGCCAGCGGGCCCCTTGGCTGGGGATGTCCCATGGAGCTAGCGGGCCCCCTAGTGGGGGTCCAGAGGTAGCACCTAACGCAATGGTAAAGGGAATATTCCATGGAATATTCCCTATCGGAGTCAAAAATCATTTATACTTGTTAGGTCGGTTCAATCGGCCTAAGTCGTGTACGGAAATTACGTAGGTGGTGCTACCCATGCTCTACCATCCATGTATAGCCGTCCATGGAAGGCCACCCATTTTCCTATATATACATGACTTCTGCACCACCGGAGACATTGAATTGAGCAAGCATACCTCTACCTTGTGTCTCCCTATCTAGAGTTGTCTAGATCACCATTTAAGCTCTACCTTGAGAGTGCACGGGTGGACAACGCCATCCTCTTTGTAGTTGATGTTAGTAGAAAATTGTTGAGATTCTCTTATATCTGTTATCTTCTATGCTACTGCTCCTGTGTTATATTGCGTAACTATTGTCTTACGCTACATTGATGGGCTTCTGTAGAGGCATTCAAGAATTATATGATTCCTTTTTGTTGGATGCTCCACTATCTAATATATTTGGTCCATCCAAACAACTTTTCATAGATGTACTTACCTCATCTATGGAAACCCACAATTCAAGTTTTGTGTTATTTGTAGATTCCCTATTCTCCATGCGGATTTGAGATTACCGTTTTCCTCAATTTTTTTCTTCTTGCTATCCTTAATCGAGTGAACCTTCCTTTCGAAATAGAAATATATAATGTCCTCTTCTTTGAAAACTTCTTTGAAATATCAGAAAAATCTTTGCCCTTTGCATTTGGTAAAAATGCTGCATCATTTTAGCCTTGCCTATTCTTCAAGTGCATTTGTTCGTCGAGAAGCATTCTAGAAAAAACTTCAAAGGTAAGAGGTAAGGGTCTAAAGTTATTGTTAAAAGAAGTTAGAATCCCCTCATATTTTGTACAAAAAATTCAAACACACCTACAAGACAATTTCTCATGTGTTATCATAACGCTAGTGACAAATAATTCATCTTGTAAATGTTTGATTCCCTTGATGAAGTCTTCAGGCTTGTGGGACTCAGATTGCTTCTCATTTTTCTAATTGATTATCAAGATTTTGAATTATATGGTGATTCCTGCTATCATATTCACAATCCAATACGACCTAAGATTCATATGTTTTAGTGGTGTGTTGGAATATACTAAACAAAGAATCACTTTCACTCATAACAATGGCACATGACACATCTACATTCTACCTCTTCGAAGCTTGAAGAAGATATGGATAAGCTTGGATTTCCACTCGTAGATTGCTCTAATCTTTTGTTCAAATTGGATCTAGATCAGTCCCTATACGCCCCATGAAATTATCCAATGACTCATAAGAGTAATAAATTGCAGAAATATTAAACTTCTAGAGTGTGTAATTTGTTTCATGAAGCATCCCTTCATTGAATGCATATTGGTCCAAAAATAACATTAGCAACGCATCAGCATATTAAACTTCTAGAGTGTGTAATTTGTTTCATGAAGCATCCCTTCATTGAATGCATGTGTAACCATGCATATTGGTCCAAAAATAACATTAGCAACGCATCAACAGCAAAAGATGAATTCATCACTCTCGCACTATGGTAATAACAAAAATATACTTGGAAGTTAAAAAAATATTTATCTCTAATAAGGGATATCTAATATCTCAAATAACATGTGTTGAATCTTCAATGGTTCAGCAATGCTTACATGATAAATGAGAAAAAAATGAGAACTAAGATCTACGTAACCACTGAATAATGTCTTGACTATCAATTGACGAATCCCATTGTAATTCTGAAAGAAATAGTCAAGCATCATAGCTCCTTGCAGTTACTCCTAAATGTGATAGAGTACACTTCTCTATCTGAATCTTGTAATGCCGCACTTTGGATATGTTTCCACGCTCACTTCATAGTTTTTTTATGACCTTTTTCTGCACACGTTCATTTCTTCGGACTCAAAATAGGAAGTGGGTAGAGAGTCATCACCTCATAAACCTATTTGGCAAGGCAAGATTTTCTAAGCCATGGCTACCAAGAGATGCAAAATTGCCCTTAATTGCATTTACACGAGTGTAAGGATTTAGAAGGTATAATGCTCATGAACTTAGTTTGGGAAGAATCACATGTAAAAGTGATTGATGACTTTGCATGTTACTTTTTAAAAGTACATAGTTGTGTGAACGTAAGTTTGAGCCTGTAACGGATGACTTCCATGCTCAAACATGAGTTCAATGTTATATTCATCCTAATGCTCTTTTGACTTTTGATTGGGAGAGGCTGAAACGTAAGTTTGAGCATCTAGAATATGAACAAAAGCTTAAGTTGATTGAGAGAGACTCAAAGTTAAGTTCAAGTCCATACTCTTTTGAGTGGGAGAGACTAAAATTTGAGTTCAAGCCTCTTATCTTGAAAAAGTCCAGAAATTGAGTTTGAACCTCTCCCATTCAAATACAGAGACCCTTGAACTTAAGTTCAAATCTACATTGAGCTTTGATTCAAAGAGGGTCAAACTTAAATTGGATCCTCTTAGCCTATGACTAACATAATCGAACTTAAGTGCGAGCCTCATAGCATATGATAAAAAAGATGCAAATTTAAGTTGATTGAGAGGCTTGAACTTATGTTTGAGCCTCTAATCATTCGAGTGGGAAAAGCTCAAACTTAAGATCTAGCCTCTTACCTTGGTAACCTCTCTAATTTATTATGATAGAGGCTCCAACTTAGGTTTGAGGCACTTGCACTCAACGACATAGAATTTCAAATTGACTAATGTGCTAGAACATAAACTCGATGTTCCATTCATTCTAATTCTCTTTTCACTTTTTATTTGGAGAGGTTGGAACTCTAGTTCAAGCCCCCTCACATATGATAAAAATTAGACATACACCTAAGTTGATTGAGGGAGGCTCAAACTTAAGTTCAAGTTAGTACTCGTTTGAGTTTAAAATGTTCAAAGTTAACTTGGAGCATCTTATCTTGACAAAGGCTCAAACTTGAGTTTGAGTCACTCCTACACAAATACATAGATGCTCAAACATACCTTTGAGCCTTTTAGTTAATGATCAAAATAAGCTCAAACTTAAGGTCAAATATAGATTGAGCTTTGATTAAAAAAGGTTGGAACTTAAGTTTGAGCCTCTTAGCATATGACTAACATTGAACTTAAGGTTGAGCTTCATAGAATATGGAAAGAAAGACTAAAACTTTATTTGATTGAGAGGCTTGAACTTAAGTTCAAGCATGTATCCTTTTTAATCTAAGAGGCTCAAACTTAAGATTGAGCCTCTTATCTTGATAGCCTCTCTAATGTATTATTATAGAGGCTCTAACATAAGTTTGAGCCTCTCCCACTCAACTACATAAATTTGAAAACTTAATCTCATGCCTCTAACTAATCACTAAAATGCTAAAATATAAATTTTATGTTGTGTTCCTACTAGTACTCTATAAATTTGTTATTGGGAGAGGCTACAACGTCAAATTTTTTTGGCATTTTATCATATGAGCAAAAATAAGTATAAACCTAAGATGATTGAGAGAGTCTTAAACTTCAGATCAAGTCTCTACCCTTTCGAGTGGAAGATGCTCAAATGTAAGTTCGTGCCTCTTATCTTGACAAAGGCTCTAACTTGATTTTGATCCTCTCCCATTCAAATACATAGCCCCTTAAACCTAAGTTTGATCCTTAGAGGTTGTAATCAAAACAAGCTCAATCTTATGTTCAAATATACATTCACTTTTGATTGAAAGAGGATCGAACTTGAGTTTGAGACTCTTTAAAAATATTAGTTACATCCTCAAATGTAAGTTCAAGCCTCATAGCATACGACTAAAAAGACTCAAACTTAAGTTGATTGAGAGGGTTTCACGTAAGTTGGATGAAGCTCAAACTAAAGATGGAGGCTCTTATCTTGATAATCAGTCTTACTTATTAGGTTAAAGACTCCATCTTAGTTTTGATCCCCTCGAACTCAACTACATAGAGGCTGAAACTTAATTTGGATTGTCTAGCTGATGACTAACATGCTCAAAGATAAGTTCAATGTTGTATTGGTCCAAATTTCTATTAACTTTTGATTGGGAGAGGCTCCCACTTAAGTTCTAGCCTCTTTGCATTTGAGAACAAAATAGAAATAAACTTAATTTGATCAAGAAAGGCTTGAATTTAAGTTCAAGTCTATAGTCTTTTGAGTGGAAGACGTTGTTTGAGCCTCTTATCTTGATAGAAGCTCGGACTTGAGTTGGAGCCACTCCCACCAAATACATAGACACTCGAATTTAAGTTTGATCTTTTTAGGTAATAATCAAAACAAGCTCAAACTTAAGTTCAAATAGACATTGAGCTTTGACTAACAAAGGTTCCAATGTAACTTTGAATATCTTAGCATACGATTAACATGCTCGAGCTTAAGTTTGAGCCTTGTAGCATATGATAAGAAAACTCAATTTGAAGTTGATTGAGAGGCACGAAATTAAGATTAAGCCTCTAGTCTTTTGAGTGGAAGAGGCTTAAATTGAAGATAAATCCTCTTATCTTGACAGGCACTCTAATTTATTATGTAAAAGGCTCCAACTTAAGTTTGAACCTCTCCCACTCAAATACATAGAGACTCAAACTTAATTTTAACCTTCTAACATATGACTAACATGCTGAAACATAATTTTTGTTCTATTTATTCTAATGCTTTATTCAATTTTGATTGGGAGAGACATGAGCTTATGTTGAGCCTCTTAGCATATGAGCAAAAACAAACATAAACTTAAGTTTATTGACATAATTTTGAACTCAAGTTCAAGTTCATACTCAGTTGAGTGGAAGAGGCTATTATACTTTATCGATGAGGAATGTTAATTGGAGTTTAATTTCTTGAGGTTTTTAATGTGATTGTGCTTTGATTTAGCATGTGATAGATCATGAGGTCATGAAGGCACATGGATTTACTCGTATATTTTTGAAGATATTGAAAAGATAGTATTTTATATATTTTTATAAAATAGTAGATTTCTTAGAAAGCGAGATTCTATGGAAAAATAGTAGATCACTTAGAAAGCATTGTTTTGTAAATAAAACAAATTTTCTATAAATGCATGCTTTTGGAAGCACCACCATCATGTATCTTCTATTTAGGACATAATGAAAAATACCTATAAATAAACATACTCTGATAGACTCATCCATCAAAGTATGTGGGGGAAGCTTGTACCCAATCTTGTGTTAAAAGTCTTGTCTCTCTCTATTTTTATGTGTTTTTTGTGAGATTTCATAATTCTATTTTCTTTGCATATGTGCATCTACAAGATCCAATCAAGAATGGTATCAGAGCCTATGCATGTGCTTATGGAGGTGTACTCAGCATCTGTTTGTGATTCGTGAAATCCTTTTGTGATTCAAAGCTTGTTTTGGCTCCATATTTTGTATCCAGTCTAGGTTTACATTTGTCAATTCACATCTTTTCTTGTTTGCTGATGTTTTTTTAATTTTTTTGAATATGTCACTATGCCCTATGCCGCCTCTTACATTGTCACACTATCACATTGTGCATTCTACAATGTCACACTGTCACACTGTGCACTGTGCACTATCACAGTGTGCACTATGCATTGTTCCAGTTCCGGTTTGATTTGTTTATCAAATTCATTTATCATCAAATTTAGTTATTCATGCAGTTACTCTTGTGGCTTACTCCTAGCTGTCAACTAAGGCATCCACTAAGGCATGGAAGTATGGGCATAAATTTGGCATCTTTGGCTTCTCTTCAGCTCGTGGTTCCCTTGGTTCCCTTTGTTTCTATTGGCAGATGTTGGCTACACACAAACCCTCTCTCACTAATGAGTGGCAATAAGATCTTACCTATTTCCCTCTTTCGCATGTAGGGGATTTGAGCCCACCATCTCTCACTTGCAAGAGATATGTTTTATCCAATAGTGTATTCTCACATATTGATACCCCATTTGTTTTAACTTATATTTAACATTAATTCTACCTCTCCCTTCCTTTTTACATTTCCAAGTAAAAGGCTTTCGTTTTCTATTTCAGTTCCAATATTGCTAAATTCTTTTCACATGTTTAGTAATAGGATTTGGCTCTCCATAAGGCCATGGATCCTACCCATACTACATAGGATTTTGGTAAGTTATCAATTAAATGTATTTTTGAGCATCAATGTTTTCCAAAAATAATTCTATTGGATCAAGATGTATGTTTTTGTAATCACTTTTGGGTTGCATTATTTCAAAATCTAGGTTGCAAAATAGACTTTAGCTATGCATTTCATCCTGAAAGTAAGAGGCAAAGTGAAGCTACGAATAGTACTACTTTAGATTTATTACATTGTTATTCTTTAGATAATCCAAGTAATGGGGATGAGAAAACTCCTTTACTACAATTTGCATATAATAGCACAACACATACCACTACTCCATGTGCACCATATGAAATTGTTTATGTAAAAAGCATCCGAGTCCCATGTCTATCACTCAAACTGGTATACCTATGGCCAATTCTTTTGCACAAGATCATATTTCTACACTTCATGAGGTTCATGAGCACATTACATAGAGTCAAGAATCTTACATGCGTAATGTTAATAAGAAATGAGTAGTTGT